>OMNM01014640.1:4660-19382 GCA_900302745.1 Parablennius parvicornis | reverse complement strand
CACACACAGACCAGAATAAATCCACTTTGATATCAAATGTCTGATGACATTAATTCTGACAGTTCTGTTGTTTTCTCTAATGAAGTTTTAAATCAAATCATAAAATTATATGGTTACACAAGTAAACAAACACACACACATGCACACACGCTCACACACACACACACACACACACACGCATATGCACATACACACACATACACAGACACAGACATAGAGTCTGGACAATGTGCTGACCTCGGTAAGCCATTCCTAAATGTTTTTTGTTCGCGGTGGCGAGAGGAGGGTGAGCGGTCAGTTTTGTACCTACCAGCTGTTCACACTGTTCATTTAATGACGCAATGCAGAGGTGATTTCCATTAAATGATCTTTTAGCTCAAATATCAAGACAGAATTCAGTGTACAAAAACATTGTTGCTTGTTTTGATGACAACGTGACAATATTGATGGATTCCTCTTTGTGCTCCACAGTACCCTCGATGTCCTTTCCGGTTTAATAATAATCTATTACACACAGCCGTCTGAAAGTAAAGCGCCAATTACAGGTCTATGCCAAAGCTCTGCCAGAGCTGCCAACCGGGTCTTTGAATTGGTGCCATTGCCCCCTGTTAACCTTTATGGTTGATTTATTCAGTTGTGCAGAATTTCCCAAAATAGCAACGGCTGCTTTCATTCACAACTCACAAGTAAAAGCAGGACAGAGCCACAGAGGAGAGAGTCACTCCGTTTCCATCATCTGGTTTGGACTGTCTTTGTACAGATTTAGTAGTTCAGATATCGAGTCGTCTGTTGGAAGCCCCTCATGTCTGCTGGGATGGACCCCGGCCTCCTGTAAACCCACCGAGGAAGCAGCAGGTATGAAAGAAGAAAGGATTCCTGTGATGCATATCCTCTTAATGTCCAGAAGTAATGATCATTCATGCACATAATTAATCCAATCCAGTCAAGTTTGATCTATTAAAGGATCATTGCTATTGATCACCATGTAGGTTGAGTGTGAGAATATTGCCAGTGCAATCAAATAAAACCAACTCTACTTTCTATCAATTCCACGTTTATATAAAATGTTCAATAACTTGTGGAGACTGTCACACTTCATTTCACCTCTTAGTCTGAGAGGTTTCATCTCTATTCTCTTAAAAATCCAGTCAGGTTTTGACCCCAGTCCACATCCGAAGGCACATCTTTGATATGATGGAACATTACAAATAACTGGGAGTGTTGGACCAAAAACACTGATGGCCTCCACGAGAAAGGTCAGAGCGCTACTGTATGTTTTGAGGAGGTCGGGTCAGACCATGCTGAGGAAGCTTTATGAGTCTGTAGTGGCTGGTAAGTTTATTTTTTTATTTATTTATTTTTTTCTTATCTTGCTGTGCTGCGGCTGCGGACTCAACAAGCTGATGAAGAGGCCAGTGAAGTTGTTGGGTGGAGCTTGAGTATCAGCAGCAGTTTCAGACAGGATGGTGTGCAAACTGCCTGCTACAATGACTTGAGCACCCTCTATGACATTTTCAAACATCCCGATTTGTCTTTTGCACTTAACACATGTATCACAGTTATTTTACTATTTTATTTTCAAAAATTACTTCAAAAATTGAGCTTTTGTGCTCAACCCTGTGTTGTCTCCATCTTAAATTGAAGCAAGGTGGCTCCTTTAGTCATAATAAATTTTCCAAGCAATCCTTCATACAAGTGTATCAGTCAAAGGGTTTTCATGCCAAAATGATTGAGGATATGTCCCACTTCAATCTTCTTCTTTTTTTTTTTTTGCAAGCCCGTGGGCACCAGGGTTTATTACCTTGGTGGGGGACCTCATGAAACCATCCATATATCTTTTCTACGTTCTTCAACTCAAGATGGTGAGGCAATGGAGCAAAACACAGCTGACTATGTGTAAAGTGAGGGTGCAGCCTGGATGATCACAGAAACACACACACTCACATTCACACTTGTAAGGTTGGAGCAGTAACCACGACAGCGCCGTGTCGAAATGTCGAAGAAAATATTTTTTATCATCCACCGAAAGAAGCAATGAGTCTGTGTATGTGTTAATTTCTACTTTACAAGCATGAATATGGTGTTGGCTTAAAATGTTTCCCTTTATTTCAATAAAAATATGGTTTTAATGTATGCTTTTTCTAAAAAATGTCCTCCTTCAATCGATCTGCATTGCATTTCTTTGCCGTAACAGATCCTCCTTTACACATTCCGCCAAGCAACTTCTGCCTAAAATGATACTGTAGCTCTCCCAATGGCTTAGTGACTGCAGCTCATTTCAACACTCACCATTGCTGCCTGGATTCCCTGAAAAAACTGGACAGACGCACTCACTGCTTTCATTTCATTTACAAAACCCATCTTGGGAGAAGTCCTCTCTATCTACAGTCTCTTGTGAATATTTACAATACAACACAATCTACATTCTAGTGGATTCATCAGTCTGAAACCCAAAGCTCGACCCACCTTTTGTTCAGTTTTCTTCTGCAAGTCATCTGCAACAAACCTTAAAACGTTCTACATTTATCCTACAAATGTAATACAACCAAAAATGAAGGATCGCTGAACTTGCTATTAGGTTTTGTTTAGTTGTTTCTTAATATATATCACTGTAAATACTGTGAATATTACTTTTTTTCCTTTTAAGGTTGTGTGACATTGTCTGTCTGTCTGTCTGTCTGTCTGTCTGTCTGTCTGTATGTATGTATGTATGTATGTATGTATGTATGTATTTATGTATGTATGTATGTATGTATGTTTTTCTTTATGCCTCAGAAAAACTGGCTGACTCAATAAAGTAAAAGTGAAAATAGAAATGATACAAAAAAAATAACAAAAAACGTAGGTGTTTTTCATCATCCTTCGTGGCAGAGGTTGAGGGCCATCTTCTTTTTAATAATTATTTAATCATCATTCCAATTACACACAGAACTGCACTTCATGCAAGCTGATGTGATAATAGATCCACATACAGGCCTGGTTTTTTTTTTTTTTTTTTTTTTTACCTTTCCAACGCACTATAGCTGCACGCCCTCTTTGTGTTTGCATGAATCACTGTGCGTCTGCGTGTTAACCCCTGTGTAGCTCACACAACAAAACAATGGAGTCCAAAGCAAAGTGCTGACACGAGCCCGGGTGTGCATGCCCCCCGGCCCCTGACACCCGGGGGTGTATATATACCCCCACACTCACTGCCATTGCAGACCCATCAGTGAAACCCTGCGACACACAGCTCACCGGTTTGGGTAGGTCAGACTAGTTCAACAATACAGTGTGTGGACATGGTTCAGTCTGAAGGAATATATCAACAACAACATAGAGCTTTAACTGACTGGATAAGATGGTTATTATTTATTTTAGTGGCAAATGAAGGAGAAAAAAGGTGTAAGATGTTTAGACTAAAGCTTGGAGTGAAACTACATTAAATTAGGTTACAGAAGTAAGAATAGTTTGGTTAATGTGGCTTGTTAATTTTTTTTAATGTTCCTCCTGACGGCGTGTGTGTGTTTGACCACAGGCACTGCTATAACAGAAAACAACATGGCACAGATAAACCCCATGCCCATGGGCCCTTGGAAGGTAAGCTTCACACTCCATCTCCCACCAGCACAAGTAACATGGACAGAATTAGCTTAGGCAATGCTTTGAGAAATACTGAGTTGTATTTTTTTTTTTTTTTTTTTTTTTTTTGTCTTTGTTGCTTCACAGATCACTGTGTACGATCAGGAGCACTTCCAGGGCAGGCGTATGGAGTTCACCGCCAGCTGCCAGAACATCATGGAGTGTGGGATGGAGAACATCCGTTCCCTGAAGGTCGAGTGTGGCGCGTACGTGTCCAAAAGATCTTATCTTCACTTCATCTGATTAAGAAAAAAATTATCAGAATAAGTCAATAATTGTTGATAATGCTGTTTTGGGGATTTTTGCCAAGTGACCAATTATTATCAATTTCTTACCTCTCCTACAAAGAAGATGCCTTATGTTCAATTTCTAGATATTTTATTTTTTAAATATTATTATCATCTAGATTGTCTTTAGCCATAAACTCTCAAATATGATCAATTCCAATAGATGATATGAAGTAACTTAACAATTAATTCAATGAGTGCATCATAAAGGGTTAAAGACAATGTTTATTTTTCGACTTCAGCTGGGTTGGCTATGAGCACTCCAGCTTCTGTGGCCAGCAGTTCGTCCTGGAGAAGGGAGACTACCCTCGCTTTGAGGCCTACAGCGGCAGCAACTCCTACCGCATCGAGAGGATGATCTCCTTCAGGCCCATCTGCTGCGCTGCAAGTTCAACCTAAGACATCCTTCCAGTACATCTCCATCACTGGGGGCTGTTCGGCTCAAACCTCTGTTTTTTTCTCTCCTTTGGACAGAACCACAAGGAGTCCCGCATGACCGTCTTCGAGATGGAGAACATGATGGGTCGTCAGTTCGAGCTGTGCGACGACTACCCCTCCCTGCAGGCCATGGGCTGGATGAACAACCAGGTTGGATCCATGCACATCCAGAGTGGAGCGTAAGTCTTTTCACGTGACCCTTGGTGTGACGCAAACATTTAAAACATATGAGCTGTGACAGGAAATACACTATGGAGGCTCCCAGAGAGACCTGGTCCAAAGATCATGAACAGAATTACAGATACGCAGCCACTTTTTATGCGACAAAACATTAATACACTGAACTGAGTAGGACCAGTTGTTGTCAATTATTTCAGAAATGCTGCTTTTAGAATGCACCTCTGATGACTGCAACAAGTCAGAGTGCTTAAACATTGAGGCACATGGATGGGGAGGTGTGTACTTGAAAAGCATAATTTTGTACACGTAAGTGTTACAGGATTGTATAATTAATGTATTTCAACACTTTAATGACCAGACTGACTGGATGTATTATTGATGGGTACCATAGTGTCCATTATGCTAATTTCATCACAATGTGCTTTTGACTGCATGTTACAAATGCGTGACATTCTTGTAAATCATATCTATGATCAGAGGCTCATACTGCCGATATCCCAGGTCTCTGTAATAATTTTGGTGCAAAGCTTTGTTTGTTTGCCTTCTGGAGGTTTTGGAATTTTCTTAATATCCTGAACTGTCTAAGAAAGGCAGGAGTAGCTTTGTTACATTGCGAGGGCCACAGAGAGTTCACCCTCACTACCAGAAGGCCACAGCGTGATTGAGAACTTATAGCACAAAGACATGAGGATTTTGGAAGACAATTTAATGAAAACTACTACTGTGATACGAGAGGAATAAAATGGTTAAAAACATAATGTAATCAAATCTATTAGGGGTAAGAATTACCTGTTTTTCCAGAAGGGCACATCCAGAGATGCATGTTTCCACCTCTACCCACAACAGCACTAAGTGATAATGTGAATCAATTAGTGTGTATCAGTCCTTAAAATGTGTGTGTGTCTGTGTGTGTCTGTGCAGCTTCGTGTGCTACCAGTACCCCGGCTACCGTGGCCACCAGTACATCATGGAGTGTGACTGTCGCGGAGGAGAGTACAAGTGTTACCGTGAGTTTGGCTCCCACTCCCAGACTCCCCAGATTCAGTCCATCAGGAGGATCCAGCACTGAGAGGTTTCCCCGCATAGCCCCCACTCCTCCACCTCTCCTCCCACACTCCCATCTCTCCTTCACCTCCACCGCTCCTGCAGACCTCCACCTCCTCACGTCTCCGCTGGTCCCACTAGTCAAAGCAGGACCTGGGACTGGACTTAAAGTGCTCGCCGGTGTCAGCTGCTCACCAGTACTGCATTTTTTTTTTCTAAGAAAAACATCACAAGAAAAATGAAAGACGTAAGAAAGACAGAAAATAGGAATGACCGAATTGAAAGAAAAAGTCGAATTAATGTGAAAGAGCGACTTCTTCCTCTGAGGTCGGCCACAGATTGGTGAAAACATCCTAAGGTTGTTTTTTTGTTGCTCTTTTTCATCTCCACCATCGATGACGACATTGTCATCATCTCCACCGTCGTCAGCATCATCTACATCAACACAATTCCAGTCTTGCTGTTACTGTGATATCCATGACTGCTTGTGTTCAAGACGATGAATAAAGAGAATGAGCAAAGAGACAAAGAGATTCACGATACTGACGTTGACCTCAATCACGCCTTTGTTCTGTTTTTACACACTGATGCATCAGCAAACACCTGAAATCTTACAAATCAACCAACAAAACAGACCCTTCCTGCAGCTTCCTTTCACAGAGAAACACGATAGTGGTTCATTACAATGTCTGTTAAAATCTCAAAACTGTTTTAAACTCATATTCAACAAGAGAGAGTTTTGAATTTTCCGAAGATATCAATTATAGTAATCTGCAGCTTAAATAAATACATGTATAATATGTCTGCACAAATTTAATGGTATGAAGTGAAGTGCAACAGATTATCTAAAACACATGGAAAATTTGATGATTTTTAAAAAATTTATGCTTATTAAAGTGTAAAAGTGCACAATTAAGTTAAATGTGTACAAAAATTGCATTTTACAATTATTTTGTGATGATAATTAAACCATTTTATAAACCTTTTGAAAATTTACCAAAGCTTTGAAGTGTGATTTGAAGCATAGCTTTTGGAAACTGTAGTCGATGAATACACTACAAATAAGTAGATTAAAATATAGCTGTAGGGAGTCACAGTTTTGAATAATCTAAGAGAAATATCACGTCCAAATCTCATAATCTTGATGAAAACACTGAGGAAAAGCCTTTGTTGTTAATGTCTGAGGTCATGTAATAACTGAGTCACATGCCAGAAAAAACAGAAACAGACAGACATAATTATTTTATTGTACTTATTTTCAGTAGAGGTTGGAGTATTGTAACAGTGTGTTTACAGGTCTCGGTGAATTAAAGCAAACATTAAAAAAAAAAAGTTTGACAGCTGCAGCCCATCTAGAATCATCTTCAACACGAAGAGGGTATACGAACATCTTGTCTATAATGCTTTGAATGGTCTCTGGCATAAATACAACTCAGAGTTACTTGTAGAATATGAAACACCCAGACCCCTGAGGTCCTCCTGAAACTCTCATTCCATGTTTAAGAGTCAGAGGAAACAAGCTGAGGCAGCTTTTGATTCATATGCTCCTCATCTGTGGAGCAAACTTCTTGAACAGCTAAAGACTGCTGACACTTCTTTTAAATCAAAACTTAAAAAATACATTTTTGCTCAGGCTTTCATTAAAGAAAATATTTTACTTACTATATTACCTTCATCTAAATAAAACTTTCACTTCATTTATTCTCCTTTTAATTGCTTTGTTTTAAGGTATTTCATCATCGTAATTTCCTAAGATAAGTTTTGATTTATTTCCATTATTTCCTTAAAAAGTACTGTGGAATTCCTTATGTCTTATTAGGGCTATTTCAAAGCAACACCGTGTGTTATAGAGAAAGGGAAAAAAAACTTGTAATGATTTTGTTTCATATTTCACCCCATTTGTTAGGAATGATTAATAGCAGTTCGGCATGCCGGCCGCTAGATGGCACTGTGAAAGAGCAGTGAAGCGCCGCGACAGTTTTCCCTGCTTGACGGCTGATGACATGTCCACAACAAACATGGCGGACAGAAGCAGCTACTGGGAAGGTAAATAAATCTACATCTTCTATTAAAACTGAATATATTACCGTTCTTTAATATTCCTCCCACTGACATCACCACAGTCAATTTTTACTTACTGCGTTAACAATCTGCCACGTTTCGGGCCGCGGGTATATTTTATGTTAACCGGTTAGCCTACTGACGTCGAAGTTAAAAAGTTCTGACTCGGTAATTAAAATACTCTTTAAACTCTTTAACTTCATCCCTCAAGCTCACTCAGATTCTATCAAAGTGTGTTTCATTCTGCTGCTCTGTCTTCTGCTACACGTTTATTGTGATTGTATACGACGAAAAAAACAACACAGCAGCTTATGACTTTATTGCTGGTCAGTAAATAAAATCATTTTAATCAACGTCAGGATTATTGTTTTGGTAAGAGTCGAGCGGTAATTTTTAATCAGTTTCACCTGGTCAATGTAGAAAATGTGTCCCACTTTCTACTCTATATTCTGTTGTGTCAATGGCAAACTATTTAACAAGTATGTGGTTTTGTCTAAAAGCTTTCTTTTAGTTGTTCATTAAAATATTCCGGGGTACCGCTAACAATGTATTATCTGCTGTTTAGATTTTTTTCATGACATAATTGTTGTTTATTTCTTGATATGTCACAAAATATTAAAATGTACTCTTAAGATGGAGCATTACATGTCTATATGTTTACTGACAACATTATTCAACCTCATTTTATTCTTAGAAAGTTCTATAACATTAAAATAGATGTTTAAACTCAGTAATCCACTTGTATGTGATCTTAAAGACATTACCATTTTCATTAGTTCACCAGGCACTTTATACAGATGAAATATATAGTACAAACATGGTTGCCTGGACTTTTTATTACCCAGTTTACTCAATTTCAGTACTCCCTTCATATGGGCATTTTTTTTTTTTAATGAAGTTATAACGTATATTTGATTGTTTTTCTGTTTTCAGATTTGCGGAAGCAGGCCAGACAGCTGGAAAATGAGCTGGACCTCAAGCTGGTTTCCTTCAGTAAGCTCTGCACCAGTTATAGCAGCAGCAGCAGTCAAGGCCATCGTACCAGAGACAGCAGGTCAGCAAGGGATGAGTCGGATTTAACTCACTTTAATTCACTTCTTTTCACACCAAACTCATTTTATCTCCATTTATGTTTCTGTCACTCAGGACTGATTCTCTTAGTTCATCACATGACAACATGCTGGTAGCCATGACTGCTGAGCTGGAGCAGTTGTTGACAAATGTAAGTCAGATATCATACAGAAAAGCAGCTGCAGGCTGTGCTTTTCTTGTAGGTTGTTTGTTTTACAGCTTTACAGACCGTTATAATGCCTATGCATCTTCCTCCTCGTATACTTATTTCTATTCAGTTTGGCACTTCAAATTGTATTCTTTCCAAGTCGTTATAACTCTGTTGAGATTTTTTTTTTAACCTTAAAATGTTCATGTTGATTTATTTCTGCCAGCTTACAGCTGTGAATGAAAAAATGGTGGAATACATAAACATCCCTGGAGGTGTGTCACATAATACTGCGTTGATGCACACCTTACAGAGACACAGGGATATTTTACAGGTAAAGTAACTCAAATTCTCTTGCCTTACTTTCATTTCTCGTATTCATACTGTATCTAAGAGGTGCGGGCCTCGTAGATTGGTAATTTATCATCTCATTGTTTGTTTGTTTTTTTTTTTTTAAATCCCTCAGGATTACAATCAGGAGTTCCACAAAACCAAAAGTAACTTCCTCAGTCTGCGAGAGCGAGAGGATCTGCTGGGCTCAGTTCACAGAGACATCGAGTAAGCACCTTCAAACAAATCAAAACCACAGAAAACCTCGTATTCCTGCTGAAGAGACATAGCTTCGTGGTTCGGTTTCATGAGAAATCATTCCCGTCAGTCTATGATAAGTTAAAAAAAAAAGAAAAAAGATACACGCTGATGATAAGAGATACTATCTGGCTGAATAAGCACTGTCCATCTCCCGTGCAGTTATCATGACGGTAACTACAGCCGTTTGAAGTTTTCAATACATTTCACTCCTAATATGAATTACTATATATGTTTATGTTAGATGAGAGGTGAAACAAGTCTTGATTAACGATTATTTTCAAGGAAATAAAGTTCTTTTGTGAAGATTTAAAAACAGAATCTTCACTCTCACATTTCATTGTGAAATAAATAGGATGCAGTATTGCAGCACTGTATGAAACTCAGGGCTGCAGAATAAATTGCAGACTATTTGATTAACCTTTCTACTTATTTGCAGTGATGATAGATAGCTGTATTATGTTTCCATTCTCTGTGTGTCAACACATTTGGCCAATCAGATGGAGCCTTATTGATCTGGATTGTGTTGTTGGCAATGTATCATAGTTGACATGATTTTTTTTAAATGTTACATCAGAAGAGCTGGCAACAGAAAAGAAGTGAGAATCACAAAAATCAAGAAAAATGCTGCCAGTGAGAAAAAGAGAAGCACAGAGTAGCCACAGTGGATTGTTTGCTTCACTCTTACCATCTCCCCTGCTTCATTTACTATATCATGAATCTTCTCTGAGGTCTCCTTCTTCTCCTTCTATCTTATTATATCTATCGTCTCTGGCCTGGTGGTCTGTCTAGCTTTATCTCTAAGCTGCTCAACCTCAGCTGTTGTTCCTCTGAAGGTTTCAAAAGGTAAATTGACAATCAGCAAATGATTTGTCTTCTGAAAACTTTAGATTTTGCTTCCAGAAATGAAATAAATTATCACACATCCATTTTGTGTTCAGAATGCAGATTATTTCAGCTCAACAAAGACGTACAGTCATGATGGTTTGGGAGAGCTATTAAATAGCTAAACTACATTTTAAGTCCAAATTTTGTTGGAACTGCCAACATTTATTCTCCTTTCATGTCCTCTGTCTTTACCCCCCCACCCAAGCTAGTTGTAATATATTCGTGACCAGCAGGAGGCAGAAATGTACAGTTTACTTCTGAACGTCCCCCACCCTTTAATGCTCTCCATCCCCTCGATCATGTTTCATCCACTAATAGGAGGCACCTCCTCTTATTAGCAGATCACCCTCCTCTCTCTCTCTCTCTCTCTCTCTCTCTCTCTCTCTGCCTGCCTCTCATCGCTTCTCTGTCTTCCTCATGGGACATCCTTCCTAAGTGCCTCCTACAGTAAATCAAACCACAAGGCTTTCATTCAGCCCGAGCTGAGGGAGAGTGGTTACATGTGGCCAACTGATGCACAGAACTGCTTTATCAGCGGAGGAGAGGGACGACGCGGCAGTCAGACGGAGCGAGGGATACATAGTCATCCTGATTTGACGTTGACGGATCACAGAAAATGATGACGGCGAGTTTTAATAATTGACATGGAGCTGACAAGTATGAGGAAACGATGAAGGAGTTGGAGGAGCAGAGCAGATGATGAATTGACTCAATGATCAGTCCAGAAAAGGGCGTAGACGCTGTAAATAAGAGATGGAGGAACGGTGCTTTGGGTTAAGGAGAGCGACTCCCTTAAAAGCTTTAATACAGGAAGTCCATCAGCATCCAGGCATCGGTTAAACAGGAGTGAAATAACCTTTTTACACTCAATCAGACTTCAGTGACAGACTTGTTTTTGGATAATCACTTCCTCAACATCTATCTATCCAGACACGATGTCCATGCCAACACCCACATGGTTGTTTTCCCTGCTCTCCTGATCATGTTATCCTGATATCGGTGTCATTTACACACCTAATTCTTCCACAAATAAAGACTGTTTTGTATTGATTCACTGTGCACAGTAAAGTCTTCCCTGTTTCATCTTTCCCCTCGTTTCTTTCTCAGTGCCTACAAGAACAGCACAGGGGTGAATAACAGAAAGATGGAGCTCTTCCTGAAGGAGCATGAACATCTAAGAAAGTAAGTTGGGGGTTTTTTGTGTGTTTTTTTTTAGAAAACGGCACATCACTCAGATACACCAGATAAGAGTACAGGAAATTAATATTCCTGTGTTCAAAAAGGTCCTGTATCTGATACCCTTGTCTGTTACATAGTGGACTCTGTTTCTTCAATATTTATACAATATAATAAATAAATACATGTCCCTCCTATTATACAGAGTGAATAACACATTTTCACTGAAACAAATCACCGAGTGAGTGTACTGGGGACAAACAAGTCACAAATATAACACATATTCCAAAAACTAGGTAAAGAAATGTAGAGAAAGCAGAATAGTCAAAGACTGAATTAACAAATGATTGAGCAACTCATACCTGTGGGAAACTGAAGAATCATCAATGAACCTCAATTGCAACATGCAAACTCCGCTCAGAAAGCCAAGCCAGGACATGGGCACCACCCAGAGTAGACACCAAACAGTTAAACTGGCGGACAGGGCAGGGAGAGATTCCAAATCACCAGAAATTGAATTGAAACAACTTTGAAATGATACAATCATAATCAGTGTGAGATCATCAAAAACCAATGGTTACAACTTTGAAATTTATGTAAAATAAGAAGAGGTGCAAAAAAGGCCAACAACGATGAAATCAACAAAATGACAAAATTCTGACTAAAATCAACCATTAGGAATTGCAGAATGGCCTTAAAATGATGAATGATGATGCAAAACATCTAAAAGATTTAGCAAAACAATTCAGAACCACAAAGTTTGTTTTGTTAAGACTCGTATTTTCAGTCTGATGTCCCTCACATGCAGAGGACTGTGTCATTTTGAAAAACCCATCCATGGGGAACAATGCCCCTTCAACAAAAAGAAGTAATGAAGTAAAGTGTGAATGCAGGATCAGAAGCCGTCCCGGCCTGTGGTTTCCCGCCGCTAATGAAGGCCGGGCAGAGAGAGCATGGCAGCAGACAGACGGTGGGAGAAGTGGATGGAGGAAGCATAAAGCGCCGTATTGATTTCTGTCTTACAGCGAACGTGGAACAGGATGCACGCAGCTACCCTGACACGCTCTGCTCCGCCCTGAACCCAACACTGTCTTTCTGCCCGTCACTAATGGCGAGCAGAGGAAACCTCGTCCACTCGGGCTCCCCGTTCGTCTTAACTGCCGTTTTGCTTACAGGCGCTGAGAACAAATAACCGGAGTGACGTCACTGTCATAAAGCTTGTGTATGCAGGCGCCTTATGCCCATTAACTGACATTAATCGACCCCATCCCCCTTCCCCAGACCAAGTGCCTCTGTTGTGATAATAGAGCGGAAAAGCCGTGTGGTTTGGTGAATCAGGGCTTCCCCTGCGTCCGGTTTTGCTGTTTCACGACTCAGAATAAACACATTGAATCTGAAATTGTTCTCAAAAAGTGTATTTTAGAGAATATGAGTCCATAACCAGACATATGATCTTACTTTTTGTCTGTTTCCTGCTTAATGTTCACAGCTCAGATCGACTTATTGACAATGCAATAAGGTAAGCAGCTTAATTGCTCTCCCGTTTCTGCTTTTACCCTCACTCACTCACCCTCGTGTGCAAACACAGAGAATTCAGACGGGCACACCTCCCTGCCTTTTAAGGTTCCTCATCGAAGACTGATGATGATGATGATGATGTTCACTCCTGTTTGTCTCCCTCCAGCATCGCCATGGCAACCAAAGAGAACATGACATTTCAGCGTGGGATGCTGAAGTCCATTCAGACCAGGGTCACGACATTGGCCAGTATCCTTTCAACACTGAGATTCCCGTCAAATCGTCGCTCGTAGCAAAAGTTCACAGGGACACGGTGGTCGGCAGTCCTGCCTCACAGCGCCGGGTCTCCCGGTTTGAGCTTCCAAAACACACCTGTTAGTTTAAGGGGTGACTCCAAAATGCTCGTGTGAAAATGGGCAAGAAGTACTCGTCTGTATTTGTTTGCTCCATGATATTAACAATGAAAGAATGGATCATTTTTGGTAATGAAGAGTTATTATTACACTTACAAAATGCATGAGTTTTGACATTTCTTTATTTCCATCTTTATTCCATTATTTGTATTTTTTCAGGGGACTTTTGTTGGATTTTCTGTTGTTTTTTTATTACTAAATGTTTACTTATTCATTCCTTCATTCATTCACTGTCTCATTGTGAGCAGCTCCAGTCCCCAGTATCTTATTTGAGTTAGATAGAAGATAGATACAGTATCTTATATCTGTACTGATCTGTGCAAAACAGTGAAAACTATTACACTCATTTAATGTTAGATATTCTACTGAAATAAACACTTTTCATTTTTTTTAAATACAGTTTTTGTATATTAAGCCAAATAAATAAGCCAAGACAAATATGGTGACAGATTTTTCTTGGTTTTCTAATATTTAAAGACATGTCATTCGGACAAATAGACCCACTCACATTCTGGGTGATACAGTATAATGAAAAGCTTCTTAATTTGGAACAAAAACTTTTAGAGCGAACTTGTCTCATTTCAGTCATAAAAAATCTGATATATCTCAATAGTTCATGTGAGATTCCAGTTGAAGTCACTGGTATCGTGCTGCTGTGTTACTAAAACCTGTGAAACTGGAGCGTAAATACTTAAATTACTGAATTCAATGAGTCCGTGTTAACTTGTGGTTCGGTGCCCTTCCTTCTGGGATGTTGTTTTCCAATTATGGTGGAGGTTTTGCTTTGAAAGGCACCAAACGGCTTCAGGTGGGGCTGCGGGAATTAGAAATAGTTGCAATGGAGGAAGTCATTTTATTTAACTTAGAGTCGCTAGATCTAATCCCAGCGGGGCCCGGGTGAATCAGCGTGGAGAGATCTCAGCCCGTCACAGAGGCACTTAGAGTCACCACTTAATCTCAAATGCAAATTCTGGAATTTTCTCAGCCATCCCTCCCCCCCTGTTTCTTTCTTACTTACTGACCAGGAGAGAAGCCTATTTTGGATCTTAATTATTTTTCCTTCACCATACTCTCTCACCTCTCAGATCGTTTTCCTGCCATCAACAACCTCATCCAGAAAATCAATCTGCGTAAGAGGCGGGACTCGTTGGTCCTCGGTGGCGTGATTGGCGTCTGCACCATCCTCCTGTTGCTCTACACTTTCCACTGACTGGACCAAGGAGTGGGACTCAGATGAAGTATTTCCAAGAAATGTAAATGGATTTGTTTTGGGGTTTTTTTTAAATATT
>OMNM01014636.1:3060-16925 GCA_900302745.1 Parablennius parvicornis | reverse complement strand
TCATCATGCTTGTTTTGTGAGCGAACGTGAAGGTGTCCTTGCAAATGTGTCTGCGCACAAATCAGGAAGAGAGCGGTGACTGACTCTATGTGGTACTGACAGCTAGTTAGGAGGCATACCGCCTGTGTGTGTGTGTGTGTGTGTGTGTGTGTGTGTGTGTGTGTGTGTGTGTGTGTGTGTGTGTGTGTTTTAGTGGAGGCATGGAGCAGAGGATAAAAGCCTCTGCCTCTCCCTGACAGTTTTATCCGCATCACCATCTGCCTTTATCTGACGCCAGCATCTCCCAACTCCCCGCTGCACTCTGAAAGCTCTCCATCCACCCCGTTCTACTCGCCACTCATCTTTTCCCAGTGTGCTGTTGTGTGTCACATCATATTTTTCAACCTGTAATTAAAGAGTTGCTGGAACGCAGTGTTGGGTGCCCTAAAAATAGCATTTCAGTCACTCTGGCTGTCCAGTAGCTGGAAAGGAAGAGATCAGAGCAAGCTAATTAAGTGAACCTTGTGAATGCAGGAGCACCGAAAGTCTGATCGCTTTCTAACGCTTCATTTTCAAAGCAATGTCGTCAGCATACCAGGCCTTGAGTTGGAGCTATTGGCTGTTTTCTGACAGGTATATGCTATACCAGCGTAAGTTATAACAACGGAGTACCCAAACATTCACATGGACAGACGACCAGGTTGGATTGCTATCACAGGTGACTCTCAATTATAAATCACCAAGTCAGTGGAGAGTTCTGACACTCTGGAGGCTGCTATTGTTATTGTCCATTTTCTCCCACATTGAAGGAAAGTGGTGTTTTCACCCGTCTATACAACGATGAGAAGGGAGTGTTTTTGGAAAGTTGCACCTTGTGAAGTTTCATCAAAAAGTTGCGTTTTCAGTGGTTTGGAGCACTCAAAATGCAAATGTCATCTACTCGCGCATATGTAGAAGAACTATTTACCACATTGGTGGTGCACGTGCGTAGAAGTATTGCTTCCGCTGTCTACTCAAGATGGAGCTGAAGCGTTCCCAGGAAATATTGTTTCCTCAACTTTAAATGGCAATGAAACCCAAGCGCTTTCAAAAAGTTCCACCGTGGGAGCCATTTTCAAAAAGTTACCTCATCTCAGTGCACCGTTTAATGCCAAGTTTTGAGTTTTCACTTGAATTTGTTGCTGTGTAAACGTTCCCTCAATAAGTCTTGTGTCGCTGGGAAAGGGGTAAAAGTTGGGTCGAAAGGACAAAATACAGCTAAATTCCTCCGGCAGCAGAGTATACTTCCTCACCGGGCGCCTCCTCAAAGCAGAACCAGTCACAGTGAACGATGGCTCCCTGACGGTTAATCAGATGCAGCCCTTATTTAATGCTTGCAGCCTGGGCCGGACAGCCAGTGATGGAAGAAATCGCAGGAGGGCCTGCTGCGCACTGTGCACCAGCCCATAACTGCAGATGAGACACTTCCAACAGAGCTCGCCATAAATGTAACGACGGCAAGGCTGTAAATACAAACAGACACCAACAACGAGTGCAAGTCTCCTGGTTTGAAAAGGTGCATCTGAACTGCTACAACTTCCCTCCACCATCTGTCGGACCGTTTTGTAAGTTTATGAGCAGCTCATGAAAGGAATGACTCTGATATCTGCTCCTGTCTTCATTAATGACTCATCTCTCCATGCATAACAAATAACTACAAATTGCCTCTTGGTTTTTTGTGTGCTTTTATTGCTTTGAGTAAAAAGCAGCAACATAATAGTGCACATTTTAGCACTTTTAAACATGGACTACTACTTGAAACTGTATGGTAATTTTTATTAATTTCTAATGAATCATAAAGTTGAACCTCATAAAGGTTTAGCAGGGAATTTCTACACGAGCTTCATACTCCAGCCAGAGTGCAAAACAGAAGACAAACCTGGTTTTCTTCAGTGCCTTTGTTTACAGCTCCGGTTGGGATGGCTGCCTGCAACTGCTGTCACCTGAGCCAGGTGTCGGGGACAGCGGAGCATGAAGCTAGCAGAATGACAAGGCGTTCCAGTCAGGCTGAAATGAAAGGCAACACCTCTCTCGTGCCCCCAGTCTACAAATTGCCATTGTTTGTTTACACGGACGAGCCGGGACGATCAAGTCAGCACAAAAAAACAACAGAATGTCGTACTTTTGTTTTGCACAGAAGTATGACTTTAGGGGTGGGGGGAAAAGGATACGCCAAGCTTTCACCCTCAATCTGGTGAGTCGCACGACAGGCGGAGGATGAATCTTCACAGCACTCAAAAACAATGCTGGAGAAACGGCAAAAAAAAAAAAAAAACGAGCATCACCTGCTTTGAAACCTGTTCTGGAAGTGATTGTGTTGCACCCGAAAGAGTTGGTCCATAAACCAAAAACAGATTTTTAATTTTTTTTTTTTTTTGGAAGGCAGATGAAGATTTACAAGATTTGGATGTTTAAAACTTTGGTGTAGTGAATAAATTTGAACCAGCAATATGCTGGTGGAAGCTTTAACAAAGTTCTTTCTGTCTAAATGATACCCGGTTTCTCAATATGACTGGTTTCCAAGGTCTAGCAAGGACATCTACCTTTTTCCCAGAAGCCACTGATAGGAGATTTAGCTATCAGCCCACTTCCATATCTGTCAGTACCCTTCATTCCCATGAACACCCGAGGCCCTGATGGTAGGAAATGTCATAAAGATTGGTGAAAATGATGTCCTGCCCTCCCAAACGAGCAGTTTTGACTTCTGTCGAGCTAACATCTTGTGCGCGACATTCACATGGCAAGAGGAACATTCTGTCGACTAAAGTCAAGAAAAGGGAAGACATAGAACTTTTTCTATGTTCTGATCTGATTTGAATTGTGCACAGGGAAATCCAAAGAGTTTCATGGGTAAGTATGAAGCAAGATTCTTTTTTGACAATGTAATCTGCATTTCAGCAGTAAATTTTGTAGGTTGCTTCAAATAATGAGTTCGCCTGTATGGAGCTCATTAAAACTTTCACATCTGCTTGAGTGTCAGGCTTTATTCTTCACCTTGGAGACATTCGCCTGTGGTGAATAATCTAAATGTAAGGCTCGCTAACTGTAGCAAGAGCAACTTGTTAAGGAGACACTAAAGGAGTTTAAAGGAGTCTAAAGGAGAGTCAAAAGGAGACACCAAACCGGTCATTTTCTAGAAAAGAAAATTCAAGTTTCTGCAAACCACGAATACATTGAGTGTTACTGAAGGAAGGTTTGTTTCATTTTAATCACCTCTGCAGTAATATTAAAATTATGATGGGATCAATAAAGAAAATTAGATTACAGAGAGTAAATAAGAAAACCCTGTCAAACTGTGCAGTGATACAATGGTATATGCCCGTGGGCTCAGACTAGTCTGCAAGAGGCTTCAGTCTGGCCCACAAACCACCGAGCAAATTGTAAAGTTTGTAAAGAAAGCATATAATTTTTTAACACAGCTCTCTTAATAGTAGTGGGGAAAAAAAAAACAAAAAACTGAGATGTAAGCTAAGATATCTGACATGCTGCTATGAAAGCTATAGTAAACCTTGTTTCTACCAAACTAGTAGTAGCCTCAATGCTGTGCTGTAAGGATGACTTTATAAAAACACGCATGCAAAATGACTCCAAAATAGACACCATAAGGGTCTTTATCAAACAACTACACGGACCAATGTGAGGTACAATACCCACTGCTCACGACTTCCAGCTCCCACTATGAAAAACCAGCATGTTCATCTAAGCAAAGTGAATAAAAGGCCACTGGAAGTGAGAGTATTCTTGAAAAACATTTGACTATTCATCCGAGAGGCTTAATTAGATGTTACTGACTCTTGGGGAGTTATGCGGTATTTAACATCTCTGGGTGATTAAATAGAAAGGAACTCCCCACCAGTCGCTAGAGCTGATTAAGTGTGTTCTTCAAGAGCAGACAGCAAATCCACACCACTTCTGTTTACTACCGCTTCATATTCTCTGACCTAGATGACAGACAATCTTTATAGACGTATGAGCAGTGCTGTACCGCAATATGCAATATGCACAGTCATGTTTGGCCGGCTCAGCAATGATTCATCCCTATGGCATTTTCCAGATAATGTATTTCCAAGCTTTTTCATCTCAAACTCTCAAAATGTCAACTAGGAACTTTGCCGCACTTTTGAGACACACCCACGGTAAATAATTAGGATGGCGTGAGAAACAAGGTCTTGCGAGGATATGGCCATGTCCTTTTCAATGTAGCTGCAGTCAGCAGATTCAGCCGCAAGCACATTTTACCACAACCTCAACTTTCCATCTCCTACCCCGGAGCATGATGACAGCATGTCAGGAAAGATGTAGTGAGTGATGTCCTGCCCTCTGTCAGGTAAATGGACAGAAATGGAAGGAGGGGGCATGAAAGTAAAGGAGGCCTGCT
The DNA here is from genome assembly GCA_900302745.1 of Parablennius parvicornis. Classification (NCBI taxonomy): domain Eukaryota; kingdom Metazoa; phylum Chordata; class Actinopteri; order Blenniiformes; family Blenniidae; genus Parablennius; species Parablennius parvicornis. The sequence continues at coordinate 12,529 of OMNM01014636.1, read as the reverse complement.
CGGGGAAGAAGGGTATATAAAGAGACGGGTGGTTGGTACAAGATAAGGAATAATGCTCTATCACGTCCCGGTGGCATGCTATTATCAGCCGTGCCCACCAGTGCCAGTATTTATAGTTAGACAGGTGAAGACAGCATCCATGAATGTTTCTCAATATCATTTTCTTGAATGGTCTGGTTCGAGTCTCTGGGTCACCGACCTCTGAATAAATTGCTTACTGAGTAATGGCTTTCTTGAAACATTTCTTGAGGACTTTAAAATCAGCTGGATACATTCAGAGCACCCGTAATAAAGAGCAAAAGGCTATTTTTAAAACAGCGAGATTGAGTTAACGACCAAAGGCCCTCAGTTTTGGGCCTGGAGGCCACTGCTAGAACGTGGAGCTATTTCGAAGTCTGATTGGGTCCGTGTGGCCTCCCCCATCAGGTGAGATGATAGGGGGCCACGACTTGCAGGTTCTCAGCTCTAATTGCTCTTTCGAAGAGAGACAGGCGTAATTAAGAGGACCAAAACACCTACCGTGGGCTGAACACAGTCATTTAGGGGAGCGACTCGGGAGGAACGGCAGCAAATGAAATGTAATTGCAGTGGGAGCAGAGGAGCGGGGCTGGCGTGTCGGAGCCACTGGTGTGTGTGGGAGAGGGAGGGATGAATGGGCCCGACATGGGGGAATGAGGGAGTAAATGAAAGACACAGAAGTTAGATAGAGAGTATGCACTCAAGAGAGGAGCAGGCTAAAGAATGACTGATGAAGGATCATGGGCGACGGGGCTGCGATAAACAGCGAGGAGACGTTCCTTCAGGTTAGAATGGGGAAAAAAAGTGAGAACGATGAGAGAAAACTAAATGCAAAGTTGAACCAAAGGTAAAAATTGAGTTCAATGAAACTATAAAATGAAAACAAGAATAATTTCAGACCTTGCAGGTAGAAGGGTTTACAAAAGACTTTATGACATATTAGTAGGCGTAATGAAGTTAGGTTGTTTATCAATTCTTTCATGTCGTATTTCGAGGGCCAAGAACTTTTTTAATTATTATGATTCCATCATGTCAAAACGTTGGGTATTTTATTTAGTGACAATTCAACTGATAACTCCACTTCTATCCCCCCAGGAGTAGAGAAATCTAGTCCCATGGCTTTTTGCAGCACCCAAATACACTGATGGCAAAAAGGGAGTTTTTGTTGCAGTGCTCACAGCTTTGAAAATTACATTTACAAATTCAGCAGGGACGTCTCATTCCAGAAACAGTGTTTTGTTACTCTGAATAACCCCACAGAAAACACTGTCAAAGATTCTGGCAGGGACCAAGCCTTTCAGATTTGGAATAGTGAAAACTGCTCACAGCGAGGTCCAATAAATACATGATTAGTTACTAATAGGGATGCAACTGATAGCACTTTTTTAAATGACGAGTACTAACCTTTAGCTACTTGCTGATACCAAGTACTGATACAAATACTTATTTAAGGCCATCAAACATAATTCATCCAAATGCATCAACAGAAAAGATGTGCAAAGGCTATGCATCACTCATGATCTGCCATGTACGAGCACTGTGTGCAGAATCAGACCCAGTATCCAGTACAAGTATCGGTATACGTGCATCTGTAGGTATTGATAAGGTTTAGTATCTTTAGCATGCATGATATTACAAATGCTCAATTTATACTGTAAGTAAGTAGCATTTTCTGTACCTGTGTCATTGTTTTTGAGAATATCATTTTGGTTATGCAAAAATACAATTCACACTATGTAATCTATATCATGACTTTTAAAATGATCAAGTCATATCAGAGTATGTTCGCAGTCTGAATTGATATTACTACCTTCACATCCGCATGTTTGTCAGTAATTAACCGAATGGTTTTTGAGACGCTTTCTTCTAAGAGCAGAGATTTTACCTGTGACTAAGAACACTTTCAGCAATGTGTACTAGCAGTGGTAAATAACCACAATTTTTCAGCACTCTGGTTGAATGCTCTTCTTATTGCTCTGGTATGGACTGTGGACTTATCCATAGCGTACACTGAATTTTTCAGGTCAAGGATTTTGTTTTCCAGTTTTTGTAAAAATAATAATAAAAAAGGCTGTTGAGCAAGGTCTAGCAATAGTGTGGCTACCCCTCCAGGGTATACCTTGATTTAGTTGAAATAGGCTGCAACGCTATCCCAATGTTAATAAATAAGACTGTGATGGATGATGTGTTGGAAGGAAGATAATCTTAAGGCTTATATTTTCTCTTGACCTCCACTGAGTTTCAGTAATTCTAGTATTATAATAAAAATCAGTGCAGGAAAAAGTGGCATAGTCTTTATGATGAAATGCTAAAAATGCAAACAAAAGGAATAAATGTACTCTTTTTTTCTGATATAGGAAATCGTAATATAGGCTCTTGTTGCCCTGTGGTGCTCTATTAATAATTCTATGGCTGGTAGTTTCAGTCTTTCCAAACAACCTTTCCATTTCTGAACAACATCAGATGCATAACAACAAGCTTTGGAGCGTGACCCTCTGAAGTTCACAGATGCTGCAGTTGATCTCTGCTCCATCTCCACTCCAACCCCTGTATCATATGTTACGTCCACAGCGTTTATGACTCCAATCTTTCATCATTACAGCCATTATCATTATTTATTGCTTATGCCAGGAGCCTTCAAATTGGCCTTGACCTTCCTGTTCCACTCAGTCCCTCTCCTCTTTTTCACCCACATCCCTCCCTTTCACATAATCCCCTCCCTTCTTCGCTCTCGGTTTACAGAGCACTGGATGAGAAGTGACCCCTGGGGGTCAACTGTGTTCCTGTCGCTTCCAGGTACTGGCGGCCCAAACAAATTGGGGTCACTGGGATATTGAAGTGGTGTAATCTCACACACACATACACACCTGTGCAGATGGCTTAGTTCAGATAAGTGTAGATCTTGGCGATACTGTCTTATCACTTCCCACTTTAAGTGAGTGTAAGGCAACTACAGGAGCAGCGCAAGAACACACCAACTGGTACACTGAAAACACTGCAACCAACAACCCAACAGTGGTGATAACTGTGACTCCAGCAGCATGGCAGGTCAACAGCAGCCTCACGAAACTCACAGAAACTCCATGTCACAAGAATTAGTGGATAAAAAAACCCCCCACAAAAAACCTGAGTAAAAGAAGCACAAAGGCCAAAGAGGCAATTAGATCCTTTGTAAATACATTTTTAAATGCCTGCTGTCCCCTAATTGGCATTTAAAATGATCATTATACGTGGGTTTAAATGACCTTTAAGCCTAACATATGAGAGCAGTAAAACTAGAAATGAGGGTAATAACTGTCCCGACATGGGGAAAAAGAAATTCTGATGTGTGATTATCCATTTTCTGGACTGAGCCCAAGCTGATTCCTGGGCAGTGACCCATACGAGTGCTGAAAATTGAAATGTCATTTCAGGGGTTGCTTATTCAGCTTCAAACCAAGTGCCTCAAATATTTGTCTTATCTAGTCTCTTAGTTTCACTGTCCATCTTCAACAAAGAATGCAATATATGCATCTTCATGTAAACAAAAGATATTTTTAGCCAAAACAAGCTGCTCCTGGACAATTCTTTAAGCTCCACATTACTGCAATCAAACCACCATTATTCTCATCCCTGTGCATCGATGGCCTTCTCTTGCTTTTCCACTAGAGATACCATTAATTTCCTGTTTTCTTCTCTTGGTGTTCAATGTCCACCATTTTCTTTTGAAATTCCCAAAAAGAGAGTATCTTACTATGTGCAGCTCCAAGAAGTCTCCCAGTCCTTTGGCGCTCTCCACCCTGACCAGAACTGCTTCCTTCAGCTGCGTGCTGAAGCCCACTGCCAGCCGGTCTGCCCGTGTGCTCGGCCGGTCATTGGGTGGCCAGGTGTATGTGATGAGGGCTCCGCCTCGCCCGAAGATGTATGTTGTCCCAGCTGCAAAACACAAGGAGAAAGATGGAAATTTAAGTCTTGACATGATAAAAATCGGGAAAAAAAAATCTAATTTATTTAACATCAGAACTGAGCCTCAGTTTTGTATTCTGATCTGACAACAGTGACAGGAAGTGTGCTCTTCTTCTGCTGTAAGACCATCAGCTTCAAGCTCCACCTCGTTGGAAAGGCTCTTCCGCATGTCTGGTATCTGGTACCCAGTGGTGATCTGAGTTGCCGTTGTCTTTCTTTCATCTTCTTATTACATCAACAAGGTCCTTTATTGCAAATAACGGAAGCTTACAGGATGAGTTCTCTTTTCTGTAGTGACTTCTAGAAAGGTTAAATGGTAGTGTGTGAAAATCCCAGAAGGGATCAGCAGTTTGTCATCATCAATACTCAAACCAGCCCATCTGGCACCAACATTCAAAGTCACTTAAATCATCTTTCTTTTCCATGCTCATGTTGTGTTTGAACGTCAGCAGCTCATCCTCACCATGTCTACTAGCTGAAATATATTGATTTCCTGCCATGTCATTGGCTGATGAGCTATTAGTATTGAGACGTATTTGAACAAGTATACCTACTGAACAGGTTGATAAATGTACTTCCTAACTGTTTTGTTCACATGACATAAGTCCACCTTGTGGTGTAAAATGGCCAATCCAGTGTATGACCTATTTCTGGATGGACAAGCAGTACAGAATTTAAGAGTTTTTAGTTTTTTTGTTTTTTTTGTTTTGGCACAGAGTATATATAATGTATATGTCCATATTTCCAAACAGAAACAAACAATTACAACACAATGACTATAATCTTAACATAAAGCCATTTTTTTTATGCTCTGTGGTTCAAAATACAATAACAATGTTTTTATAAACTCACCCTGACAACATGGCTTTGAGGCTAATGCTAGTTGGATAGCTTTCATGGCAGCATCAGCAATATCTCAGCCTTGTCATCTTGGAAAATTTGTTATAAAAAAAAAAAATCTCTGTTTTCTTTACAATTTTTACCATTTGCTTACTAGTTTGGTGGGCCAAATTGGAGCCTCTTGGATTTTCGCCATGAGCCTTATGTTTGACACCCCTGCTTAGACAATGCTAATGCTTGAAGCAAACAGTCATTATCACCGCCTTTACCTGCTTGCAGCAAGAAAACAAAAACCCATGAGTAATCACTGTTCTATACTACTGGAGGCAGCTGTTGATGCGTAAAAGTTTAAAATGTTATTTTCAGGTTGCAGTTTTTCTAATAAATTGCTGAGTCAGGAGCTATTATTGGTACCTTACGGTATAACATCACAGATGGTGGTAATCTGCCTGACGACGAGCTGTAATCAAACATTTGATCTTCACATTGTCCAAACTCAAGTAAAACCCATTTAATGTAAGTTCAGTTGTGGAGATATTCAAACACAGTTTTAATCAGGTACGACAGCTGGCTAGCTCAGGTAGCTCATCCTCTATTAAAACAGAAGCAAATATTGTTCTGTACTCCTGAAGACAGCTGTCGTGAGTAAAAGAATTACCCGTTATGTTGCGCTTCCAGTGTTTCTCCTAGACTGCCGAGTAAGCAGCTATTAATGCTAGCGTAGCTTATAGTATAACATCACATTACAGTGGTAATTTGCATGCTACTCAATGATGCTACTGGGTGTTATCCTCAAGCACTTTATCGTCACAATGTCCAAACTCTTCTCCAGAGAAACCTATTACACAAACCCTGAGTCAGCCATTTATTGATACATTGTTTAGATGAGCTACACTAGCTCGCTAGCTCATTTAACTCAATCAAAATAGGAGCTAACATTATTCTACAACCGTGAAGGCAGTTATTGGTAATTTAAAGAATTAATTGCTCAGTCGAGCTTGTAGAGTTTCATCTAAATTGATGAGTAAGACTTTGTTCATGCTAATGCAGGTTATTGCACTACTATTTTGCCATTGGTAATCTGCATGACAACTACAAGGCCAAACCCCAAACAACAAAGTTTTCAAGTGATCATGGACCACTTTTATTGGTTTTTGGTTGTCTGTTCAGAAAACTGATGCTTGAAGCCAGTGAAAATGCAACTTTTTGAAAACGGCTCCCATGATGGTGAAAATGCTCCAGCTCTAGCTCCATGGAAATGGGAAGAAATGCAACTTTTCTGAAACATTGCTACATGCTCACCGTAGGTGAAGTAAATTGTTCTTCTGCACATGCTCAGCAGATGGACAATAACAATGGCGGCCCCCAGAGTGTCATGATTCACAGTCCAGATTATCCTGAGACTTAAAAGTTCAGTCACTTTAATAGCAATCCAACTTGGTCATCTGTTCATATGCATGTCTATGTACATACAGAGTGCATATTTGGGTATAAATTATGCAACTGACTGGTGTTCATTGTTTAAACCCTGCAGACAAAACTACTGTAAGAACTTTCAGTGGGACATTTCTTGATATGATGTTTCAATGGGTAGCTCAGAATTTGCTTATCGACTATCTAAATCAACTAAAAAAACAAATAATAAAAAAAGTTCTTTTGTGGGGTTTTTTTCCTGCTGCTTTGTGCTTTGCACTTCTGCCAAGCATTTCAGCCAGGTAACTAAAACTTGGTCCAAGCAGATGCCTAATGTGAGCAGTAGAAGCTAGTAGGGCTACATAAATAGAACAACCTACATAAAAAAAAACAGACCATTCCAATGTAGTGTGCCAGTCTCTACCAATGCTTTGTCCAAGAACAAAAACAAATGTACTTTACAACTATAAATTATTAGCATTACAGCTAACTCAAAACAACAAAACTGCCAAAAGTCATTATTGCCCCCAATATACAAAGTTGCCATTTTTATTCGTATATACTGATAGTTTATAAAGTATTACATATATAAAACATCATGAAGTAATTTGGACAATTAAATATTCCAATGAAGTCAAGGAAAATATTTTTGACAATCTTTCAATTATTGCAGAACAGAAGGAACTCTTTAATCAAAACAAAAAGTTATATATCTTCAACATCTTATTGCTTGAAAAAGCACTTAGAAATTATTTAGACAGTGTTTCAAAACAAAAAAATAAAAAAAAAACAAAACCTATTTTGAAGTTTGAATCTTATACAGCAGAGAGATTTGGAGTTTCATTTTGCTGATTCCAGATTGAAAGATACTCCGATTAGGATCCATGTTGTTATCAGGTCATGAAGTCATCTTGAGCGCTACACCATCGCGCTAGCTGTCGCTCTCTTCTGAAATGATAATTTGCCCGGCCACTGCAGTTTCAGTTGCCCTCAGCAGCCTGCAGTTGCGCTGCATTCAAACTAGGGCAAACTGACAAACTTTGTATTGGCTATGCTGTCAGTGTAACCACCACCTCTCAACATCAACAAAAGAAATTCCTCAGATCTCCCTGTCAAAGGAAGTTTGCTTCAACAGTATTTTGAGTTCTAGGCTCGAAAAAGAAAAAGATCCTCCCGCTCTGTACATGGAGCGATTTAAATGTTTGAATTGTAATAGAGGAGTTGGGACTTGGCTTGACTCCAGCGAGCCCGATGGTAAACGAGAAATGATGGGCGTTGGCTGTGATTAGCATAGAGTAATGAAACCACAGTGAACTGCTCTCCACCCAGCGGGCTGTCTATCCTCCCCAGATCATACAGATGCACAGGCAGCTCGTCTCCATGCTAATGCCCGCATGTGTCGCCATATGAACCACCACGCAAACAAACCAGAGACTCAGACGCTGTTTGCTGCTCATGCTACCGCCGCTCACCGACTCCCCTTAGTTAATCACGCTAAGATTGATCAGAACTAAATAATGGATTTTCGCTTGTAAGGACAAAAAAATCCCAGCTGCACTGAAATAATATCAAGAGCATGGAGCATGAAATACCGCAAACGTTTTTTTTGTTGTTTGTTTGGCTAATTGGTAAATTACATTCAAACAAACACAATCACGTGTTGACACAATTATGCACAGGTGCTGACTCAACCAGCACAAATTATTGAACAGGACACTGAAAAACTTTCAATGAAAAACCAATAACTTGCAAAAAGGAATACAATTTTAAATCTGGTATTAATTTATCAAACTGGTGTTCACTCTTAATCCACATCCATGGTCGTATAACTCTAATAAAGCCTTTATTGATATTTTTAAGTTACTATTTTTTGCAATCTCAGGTTCGATCGTATTCAAAGACTGACAGCATATTGCTGAATAGTGTAGACAATCCGAGAAGTGAACAAAAAAGGTGGGTAGAGACTTTTGTTGCCAAAAGCAGTTAAATACAAATCTAGGTCTAGGTTGTTTTCAAGTGAAAAGTGAAATGCATTTTGGTTGTCCGTTTATACAACAATGAAGCTCGAAGCCACTGGAAACACAGCTTTGTGAAAATGCTCTGACATCGTCTCTGTGGAAATGAGGTAACATGCAACTGTTTTTAAAAACACTGCTGCTGCTCATCAAAGCCGTAGTAAATAGTTCTTCTGCACATGCTTAGTAGATGGACAATAAAAACAATGTTAACATCTAGAGTTTCATGGCGCCCAGTTCATATTCTCCTGGAACTTGGTAGTTTTATAATTGAGTCACCATAATAACAATCTAACTTTATCCTTTGTCCATACGAATGCCCACATGCTCCCACTGCTCATGTTTATAGCTTACTATTGTCTGTGCGCATGTGTGTGTGATTTCATTACATAAACACACAACATCACCAACTAGTGGCCCTACATGAAAACTACATCATGTTCAGCATTTCTGTCGTTTCCATGTAAACAGACATAATTTCCAAAAAAGCAGAACTTGTCTTGCAAAAGAAAACAATGTGTTTTCACTTGAAATGTCATGTAAATAGGTCCCTAAATTCTTTTTGAAGTTTATAGTGATATGCAAACAATCAATGCAATTACATGATGATGACATATAACCACTCTTGAACAATCAACAGGAACTTTCCCTACTTTGAAATTGGCGACACTTTGTTGTTTGACAGACAGGTAACTATCATTTATCTGTATGCTTCACTTCATATTGTTCAGACAGCAGGGGAACAATGCTAGCGGCCATTTTTTTCAGTTACTAACTTTGGTTGACTCAATGCTTCTCAAGGATATTGTGAATGGTGCCAATTACATTTGGTTTGAATGGAAATTTAAAGTGAGGGAAACAAATGATCCAACTAAGAAAATCCAACTGGCTAACAAGCTGTCCCTATAGCGCGCACAATGTTTTCTGAGCATCACAAAGACCTCTGTGGGTGTGTTCGGATCGTATAAGATGAAAAACCGAGGCTGTATTGTCTGCTGGGCCACGAGGCCATCGAACAACATCCAGCGGCTCGCACTCAGTCATACGGCGGGAAAAAAAAATGCGACTGATACAGAATGAAGACGTGCGAGTCTTGTTGCTAGCTTGCGCGCACACTCACTCAGCTACCTGACACTTTCATTATCTAACAATCCGCTGGTAGCCATTTGAAATCGGCTGACACACACACATCCCTCCCTCCCTCTCTCTCTCTCTCTCTCCCTCCATCTCTCCTCTCC
>OMNM01014631.1:3489-24814 GCA_900302745.1 Parablennius parvicornis | reverse complement strand
ATTTCTTTAAAAGTTGTGAGAATTCTTCCTGTTGATATGTTTTGAAGAGGACGTACAAGTTCAGTAATTGGCCAAAATGATCTTTACAATAATTGCACTTTTGTAGCATAAGTGTGTCTGTGTGTGTGTGTGTGTGTGCAGATATATTTATATAAGTTTGTGTGTGTATATGTGCATATAATTATACTGTATATTCAGCCTGTATTTGAAATTATTCCTAATGTTTTATATAGCTCTCAGTATTTGTCAATGCCCCTTATTGATGGTTATAATAATAATAATGATGATGATGATGATGATAATAATATTTTTTATTGCTATACAATAGACTGACAATTAAGATTATATTATACAACTACATAAGTGTTTCATAATATATACTTAATATTAACAGTTATTCAGAGTTAATGGGTAGGACTAGAAACGTTATAACTTCCACCCTTCTCTTTATTGGGCCTGTGGACATATGGAAAATCCAAACAACTGATTTACTTTGGTTTGGGGCATAATTTGCTGTTTTTGTTGATTCAGAATCAACATATTCACAGAGGCTCTTATAACAAACATATTTTAGTTCAGAGGCCACATATAGCCCATTATCATCTTATGTGGGCCACAATAACCTTTAAATTTGAATTTTTAAGTTTCTACTAGTTGCTGAGTATGAAAGATGAAATTTTTTCACAAAATCAAACAATTAAAATAGAAAATGACTGCAATCTCAACATAAATCCAATTTTAATGAAACTTTCTTGTGCACAATACAGTGAAATGTCTTCAAACGTCTTGTATATCTGTGGCAATATCCATGTTTTTACAAATTCACTCTGACAGCGTGCCATTGAGGCTAAGTTTGTGAGATTTAATGGCACCATCACTGATGTCTCAGCTCAGGTCTCATTTTATTGTGTCTTAAATTTGTAAAAAAAAAAAAATAAAAAAAAAAATAAATAAAAAATAGCTCAGTGTCTTGTTTGAAATTTTTACTTAGTGGTTTGATGGTCAGGATTGCAGTCCCTTGCAGGCCGGTTTCGGCCCACAGGCCTTATGTTTGACACCCCTGTTGCAGCTGCCTAGTCCTGCTGTACAGCCTGGATACACACAGAAAGCATTGCATTTCCAGGCGCAGTCACAAGTCGTAACGTTGCTACTTAAAAACTATAGAACTTAGTTTGTATCCACCGTCCATGGTCTGTTTTCACAGATCTGATCAGTTGCCACTCGATTTCACGCACTACAAAGTTGCTGTGTCAAATGTTCATTTCATTGTGGACAGTTGGTGTAAATAATGTTATGATATAATGAGATGCCAAACAGCAGGGGAGTTCAGGACACTTTCCAGAAGCCCAGAGGTTGGCACGGGGATGGTGCGGCGGTCAGGAGAAGCGGGGCGGCAGATGGAGCGTCCCGTTCACAGTTGCCCTGTTAGACAGGGCCAGCTGCCTCTCTCCGGGTCTCTCTCTGGGCCCACCTCATGTCTCCCGAGTCACCAGAGGAAACCTATTTTCATTTCCAAATGAAATCCGTTTGTGGGATGTGAACACGCTCAAAGCTGCACATAAGAAACTGACGAGGTTATGCATCACGTGATTTATGATCTTTAGGTGTGTTTAAGGTGTATAGTTGCAGCAAATACCAAAACACCATGTAGTTTATATTCCAAGTTCAGAGTAGAAAAATGTAACTTGTTAACAACTCAGAAACATGAATCTTTCTTTTCCATGTGCACTTATGAAAACATGTATTTTTGATTTAATAAGCACCATGAAGTTCATTCAGTTATAGTTTATCTGTTTGAAGTCGGGCTTCTTGACAGAGTTTGCGTTCACAGCTTAAAATCAAAAAAGTGCTTTATTTTAAAGTTATAAAGACACATTTTTGTTCAATTATGACTGATCAGTATGAGAGAATAATCTATGATGAACACCTTTCAACATTTGCATGCCTATATATAAAGCAAGGCAAGTTTATTTATATAATGCCATTCAATGTAATTTACAGGACACAACAGAAATACACTGAAACAAAGCAATTAAGAAATGTAATCGAAATCTATTTTTTTTTAATTAGAAGGCCGGGCAAATATTAGTGTTTTAAAGTCGGATTCAAATAACATTTATTTATTGTGTTTAGTCCCATCTGCTGGAGAAGTAGCTTCATTCACTGTGAGATTTTATCCTCCCGTAGTTTCAAATCCTGGACAGAGTGAAAGTCCATCACAGGGCAAACACAGAGGGACAGATGATCAAGTTCATACATTTAAAGTCATAGAAAGAGAAAACCCACAAACAGGGAGAACATACAACCTCTGCACAGACAGGCCCTGCCCAGATCCGTCCAAATGTTTCACCTTTATTGGACTTACCTAAAAGAGGAAGTCTTCATCAGTCCTGAGTTACAATAATCTTCAGTTTAGGATTCATAGAGATTCAATTGTATAAACATCAGGGTTGATTTGTTTTTTTGTGAAGGATGAGAGGTGAAACAGCTTCAAATCTTAAATCTTTTTTTTTTCTTTTTGTAACTTTATATCCTACAAAAATGTTGGACAGCTACCATCAAACAAAATTCAAAAACACACGTCTTATTTTCCGACATGCTAATATTTCTCTTAATAATATTAAACATACCTTTTTCATGTTTGTTTTTTTTTAATCCCTGAGAATCACCTCACTTAATTTTGTTGGGTTAAAGTCCTCAGTTATTTTTGTTTAGAATTGAATATTTGCTTCTATTTGAAGCTATGAAAGATATTTTTGTAGTATATCTTATAGTTATTGTTTTCTTTAATTTGGTGAAATAAAAATACACAACCACAAAACACTAATGATAATAATAATAATAATAATAATAATAATAATAATAATAATAATAATAATAATAATAATAATAATAATAATAATAATAATAATAATAATAATAATAATAATAATAATAATAATAATAATAATAATAATAATAATAATAATAATGATGATAATACTAAAAAAAATAAAAAAAATAGTAACAACTATTCATATAGCACATTTCAGAACACAGAGGTTTTAAGTACCCTCGTTTGTTTTAAAATAAAAAAATGGTACTATAAATGATTAAGAAATAAACCCGCTTCACTTGCTTTAAAGTGATATTGTGAGATATTCCCTTAATTTCATGACTGTGTTTGATCCATACTCTATTGTGAGCTGAAAATATGAAAAATATTTGAGTAAAAAGGCACATTATGAAATCATGATAATGATTAAAAGGACAACATCAGCTTTTAAAGTGATTTATTTTAAAACTGCAGGATAAAAACCAGACAAGGTTTCCTTAATTTATCCTTTCTTTAAGTCATCAGCCTATCAACACAATCTTTGGTGTTGAAGTAGTGGTGGGGTGCTATTTATGAAAAATACATCATAAGACGGCTTCATTAATCACATCTCAGTCATCATCTTTTGAAACAAAAAGCAACTTTTTTTTTCCATTCAAAGATTTATGTTGATGTATAACTATATAGCCTTATAGTCTATTTATGGACACATGTTCACACTGAATTTATTTCCAGTACAAAATAATCTAAAACAATCTTCTAATAAAACTCATTATTTTGTGATTTGAGATGAGGTAAAACATTAAAGACATAAAGTATAATTCCTGAAATTGTCTTGCTTTCATGTAACAACAGAGTAAACAGAATGTCATTTTAAATGCTGTAAACATTAACGTGCTACAGTTGTGCAGCTGTAGTATGAAAGAAAATGATGAAATCATTAACAGGAAAAGCGTAATACGACATCATTTGAACTCAGAATAGTTTGTTTTCTGTTTCTCTTATATCCAATGGATGAGAGGAATCTGCCCACCGACCCAGAGGAGACCAGGATGCTTGAATCTGAACGGCTGAAAAGTGAGTTTCCGTTTCCTTCAGTTTTATTCTTCTACACATGATCACAACATGTTTACCAAGATTTCACTTCAGGTTTGGAAGTCATTTATAGATTTCAAAGATATTATGAAACAACCTCAAATACTTACTGATTGGTCAATTCAGAAAAGCGTCAATTAATTTTTTTCTTTAGGTTTAAAAACAAACAAACAAACAAACAAACAAATAAATACATTTCAGTTTTTGAATACATGCATTATTGCATTTCTCAAGTGACGGTTGCAATTTCCTAAACTGTCTTGAATATTGTTACCCTAACAGAAGGGCCAAAACTGGCCTCAAGCTTGATCTTGACATAAAACTATGGGATTAATCTTTGGCCAGTAGAAAGTGAATTGTTTAATTCTCTAAATCAAAATCAGAATGGTTCAATTTGAAATTGAATCTATTGGTTTGAATGCTTATCACGATTTAAACTGTGTTTCATTCGATCCATTCAAACTGAATCTGAATGGAGAGAAGTGAAACTGAAAAGTGAAAATGAAGTAGGGAGCTGATTATTTTCAAATGAATGAATTTCAGTTTAAATTTTTGCGTAATACACACTCAAACCAATAAATTCGATTAAAATTGGACCATTCCAATTCAGATATAAAAGGTGCAAATTCACTTCGTTCTGCTACAAAATGTATTACATCTGACACCAAATGAGTTGAAAATGTCCTCGAGTGATCCGTCGCTTACAGCCTGAAGTACATAGTTACATATTTTCAAAAGATCAAGTGTAAAAACTTTAAACCAAACAATGAAACTAGGACACTTTCATAATGCACTAAATTGGCTCATCATTTTTTAGTTTTATGTCGTTTGGCAGCTTCTTTACACACTTCACCTGAAGAGATGCAAATAACCATATCTTTGGTTACACCTAAAATATGAAACATTTTAGTATTCTATTTCTGTTTGTCTGAAAAACTCCTGATCTGAAACCCCCAAGCACACATGAATGTTCCCAAAGACAAAACTGTGACAGCAGCAGGTTTGTCTTGGTTTAATTACTTAGATACACATTAACAGATTTCTCACGTGGCTGTTTTTCACAGGCATTCAGTCCTTGGTTTGTAAATTATGAGGAGAAAGCTTCACAGTGAATCCTGAGCTTTTAGCATTTTGAAATTATCGTGTTCAGGATACGATACAATTCTGGGTTCTTTGCTATATAAAGGCTTTCTTTGTAGATTTTAACTGCAATCTCAAATGTCCAATTCATCTGAATTTTTCTCAAATAGAATGATACTACTTCAAATATTACGTCAAAATACTCCAATATGTTCAACTAGTTTATCTTTGACTTTGACACACAGTATTTACCTTGAATGTGAGTTGATTATTTTGAGGTGTGAAAAAGGACAAAATGTAAATCGAACGTAGCAACTCATCATAAGATACTTTTATTTTTGATTCTAGTATTTTAATAGCGTGCCCACTTCAGCATGGTTTTAGATGTAATAATAACAAATAAATAACTAAATGTATCATTTATGTTTTAAAATGGTCACACGAGAAGACTAGAAGACGCTATGGAGCAGGGGTATCAAACATAAGGCCCGTGGGTACCACCGGTACCACAACAGGCTCAGATCCATCAAGCAAATTGTAAAAATGTCAGAAAAACTGGATTTTTTTAAAACGTTTTTTTTTTAAGAATAGCAGACACTACACAACACTAAGACCAGAGCTGAGATCTCACTGATGCTGCCGTGACAGATAGCTACCTTGTTGTTATTAAAGCCAAGCTGTCAGGGTGAGTTTATAAAAACATGCATAATGCTACAGCGATAGTGGAAGGTATTTGATATTTCACTTTATGTTGCTCAAGAAGGTTTCTAAAAAATTGGCTTTATGTTAACATTATAGTCATTTTTGGTCATAATGGGGTTTTTGTTTGATGAAAATATATATATTACCTTCACCTGTACCCTGCCTCACAAGAATAAACAACTTGAAAGTTTGAATTTAAAGGTTATTGTGGCACTATTTTACTAGTCCAGCCAAATCCAAATGAAAAATTGGCCCCTGAACCTATATGTGTTTAACATCCCTGCTACAGCAGTACTGAAAAGAGAGACTTTCAAAAAAGAAAACTGACTTCTATGTCTGTTTAAGACATTTTAGTTCACATAAATGGCCAATTTCATCTTGAGTGGACCGGGCCAGTAAAGGAATACCAAAACAACCTTTGAATTTAAAGTTTTTCTTAGTTGTGGCACAGAGTATATGTGATGAAAATGTCTATAAAACCAGTCATTGCAATCACAAATGAATTTGATCTCATCATGAAGCCAGTTTTCAATGAAACCTTCTGGTGCAAAATACAATGAAATGTCAGGAGAAGCTGTTAATTTTGTGCATGTTTTTACAAACTCACCCCGACAGCAGGGCTTCAGAGCTAATGCTAGTTTGTCGCGCAACTCTTGCAGGCCGGTTTTGTAAGTGAGATTAATCATTATAGATTAATCATTATAGATGCTTTTGAAAATGAACATTTTCAGACATTTTTAATCCGTCATCACATTTCAGAACTCATTAAAATATCACAAGGGATGTGCTCAGATCGTGTCACCATCATTTGATTTATCATTAAAATGAATAAAATATGAAGTTGTCCACTTTTTAAACTAAATATAATACAGGCACAAAGTTTAAGAACAGAGATGTGACATAAAAAATATTATTAATTATTCACAAAAATCCTGCATTGGCTTAATCTGATCACAGTTTGTTTAGTTGACAGTAAAACAACAATGGATGTCACAGAGCTCATGATATTTACCTGACTGACAGGTGCCAGCGATTTTTGCTTCAGTTTCAAATTGCGATATTGTTTGCAGTTCAGCTAATAAATGGATGTTTTCAGATGTTGCCAATAGCTCAATAAATACCCAATTTTGCATATAAATATTCCATGTTACTACATTATTGTGATAATACAGCTTCGCTTCTGCTCAAAAACATCTTTTCATAGGTTATTGGCACCCTGTTCTCTATATGTGGAGATTTTTTTTTAATGTGTTGTGGAAATAGAGATAACCTAAAGAGCCACACTGTTACCAAAAAACAGCAGCCTTTCCATTGAACTCCCTATGAAATCTTGTGTCAACAGTAAGATAAGCTGAAAAGCTCCTAGAAGTGGAAGTCAAGGTAAACCGGACGCTCCTGCTGACGCAGGCAAACCACCGTTATCACGTGTGGATATTATTCAGTGGGTGTAACTGTTACAATTTACTGATTTAAATATTGATTGAACGATCAGCATGACCAACACCTACGATCCAAAACTGATGATTGAGGAGTATATAATTTGATGTGTCATTTCTATTAGCTATTATCAGCTAATTAGGATCTCTGCTATCTCAAGCACATGGTAGCCTTTCAACCCTAAACCTGCTTCACCTCCACAGTCACGCATGATAATGACGACAATAAAAGCTGTAATCATTCATTGCTCTTAACTTCCTTGAGCTTTTTTTCTTTTGGGACAGACAGTCAACAATAGCACAGAGTAAACTCGGAATACAACTGAACAACCAGGGATGAAGATAAACACCAAAAAAAAATGTTGGTAAAACATATAGATTATTTCAGTTCTATTGATGGTGTAAATCCATTGAACGTGTGAGTTCTAACGTAAGAGAGAGTGGTGAAAGAGTGGCTAAAGTAAACACAAACTCAGTTCCTTTATCTTTCTGGTTATCTCAGTTTAGCGCTGTGTGCCTCAAGGTTTACGATCACTTTTCTTATCGTATTCGTGCAGGAAGTTTTTTAACCTTGAATCTGGAGTTTACTGTCAGCCACCACGTCTGAAAGTAGACAAAGCAACATTCACAGGAATTGCTCACGTTTACAAGCATCCGACATCAGTTCAAACCTCATCAGTGCCGTCAGAGCACTTCACTTTTTCCACATTTTGTCAGATTAAGGCTTTATTCTAAAAGGGATTAAAAAGAAAATATCCTATAATGAAAATATCCTATAATGAAAATGTGTTATTTTAAGGATCCCCATTCGTCTCTGCTAATGCAGAGACTATTCTTCCTGGGGTCCAATATGTAATACTGTGATACATCTTTAAGCCATTATGTAGTAACTTCACAATTAGTATAAAAATTGTTCGACCTATTTTCTAATTAACATTGCCGCATTTTGTAATAACTTGTCACATATTGCAACAGATGTGGGTGTTCCACTTTTTTTTTTTTAAGGAAAATATAACAATTTGGTGCATTATGTAATATATTTTGCTCTTTATCCATATAAATGGTTTTATGTTTGTTTAATAATGAGAAAAAAAGAATTGATTCAGTTGGACAAGAATTACATGTCACTTTTGTTTATGTCCTGCCAACATAGCAATGGTAGAACCTTTTGGATCACCTGCCATTGTGGCTGAGGGATTTTTAAAGTTACAAGCCGACCAGGATTTCTACCAGCCATTTCTATTTTCTTGAAGATTGTAAATGAAACCAGATTGTAAGTGCCACTTAGTGCATTTAAAGGCACGTCTGTCTTTGGTACAGTGTAGCTTATTCCTCTCACAGCATTTTTCAGTTCACTCCAGCGGCTCTGGCAGGGCCACTCAAGGTGGAACTTCTCTGTACATTGCTGCGTTCATCTTTCCTTCTATCTTGACAAGTCTCGCAGGACGATGCTGCAACGGCTATGAATCACTGCTGGGAAAGTGGTGCCCCAGAAATGAGCGGTCTCTCACCCATGATGTTCTTTTCTGAGCCACCACTATCTCAGCATGCTGCGCCACAGCTTCACTGTGAGGACGATATTGGCCTGGAGATGAGCAGTGCCTGACCCATAATGTTCTTCAGGTCAGGACTATCCCGGCATGATGCCGCCACTCCCATACTTCACTGGAAGGACCTTATTGTCCTGGAGATGAGAGTTGTCTGACCCGTAATCTCTTCGCCCGGTTTAGACAAACTCAGACAGATGCTTTCATGATTGTGCATCACAGTCCGGGATTATCTTGACTTGGAGATGAGCGCGGCCTCACCCATAACGTTCTGCATTGGGCCAACACCTTCTCAGCACGATGCCACCACTGCCCTGCATCACTGCTGGGACGGTTTTGCCCACATGATTAGCAGTGCCTGAACCATAAAGTTCATCTCTCAGCCAATTCTGTCTCGACATGATGCTGCCACCACCATGCTTCACTGTAAGGATGATATTGACATCAAGATGAGCGGTGCCTGACCCATAATGTTCTTCCGCAGGTCAAAACCTCCTCAGGAACTCGGACCCAACTACTGAACTTCAAAACACTCCTCAAAACCCACCTGTTCAAACCGACTTTGGGGTTTTAATTTTTTTTATTTTCACTCTCATTATCATTATCACTATTATTATTATCACCCGTATGATTAGTATTGATTATAATGATTATGATTCAGATTCTGATCTTCTTTATAATTTCTAATTAATTGATTGACAAATCAGTTAACCAGTTTATTTATTTAGTTTAGTTTTTTTCAGTGTAAAGCACATTTGAGTGTTCAAAAAAACAGTATATAAATATTATTATTATAAAAAACATCCCGGCATGATGCTGCCACCACCGTGTTTCACAGCAGGGATGTTATTAGCCCGGTGATGAGCAGGGCCTGATTCATATTGCTCTTCCCCAGGTCACGTCTTTGTCTGCAGCATGCTGCCACGGCTGTGTGTCACTGCAATGATGGCGTTGTCCTGGTGATGAGTGATGACGACTCATAATGTTCCTTCATAAGAAGCATAGCAGGAAAATCAACATGATGTTATGATAAAATCAGAGAGCAAGAGAAATGTGTGAGATTCAGTAAAAACTCACACATCATTTAAAAAAACAGTATGATTTTTGTTTAATTGTGTGATTTTGAATCACTTACAGCAATAAGTATCAAAGTGGTTTTTGATATTGGACCACACTCTGGCTAATTATTGCATTAGAAAAAACATTGATAAGGTTTTCTCTGAACATCACTGAGCACAAAAAGCAAAATCACAGAAATCACACATTGACTTGGAATTTTTCTTTTTAGCTGTGTTAGATTATTGAGGGAATTAATAGTATTTGTAAAGACTGCTTGTAGATTGCTGTGTGGTAAACCAATTACATTTCTCAAGAACTGTAAAGAGGCGAGGACTGCAGCCCAGGACAAACTGCAATGTATTAGGATTAGGATCATACTATGCATTGATTTTCTGTACCCATTTTTTGTCATTATATCTTTTAGATAAGGGATCTTGAATCCACCCACCAGAGGATTTCTTCTTAATCACAAAAATGCAAATATTAACCAAAAATTTTATACATTTTTTTTGTTTTTGTAATGTTTTTTCTTGTGTAGATATTCACCAGCTCACCAGCCAGAAAAACACTTGTTGAGGTCATGTTGCGTGATGTATTAACCATTATCAAAAAGGTTGTTTCTTCATTCTGCTCTAACTTGCTGACATGCTTACATAATGCAACACAGACTGTAATAAGCTACTGATAAGTCAAGTGTAAGTGCCACAGGTCACTCCGAGTACCTCAGTCCCCTTCATCAGGGAATACAGAAGGGTGACAAACTAGGAGAGAGAGAGAAAGAGAGAGAGAGCGAGAGAGAGAGAGAGAGAGAGAGAGAGAGAGAGAGACAGACAGACAGACTCTCCACAACGATTCTCGCAAAGCCGGAAGATCATTTCAGGCAAAGCACGCAGCTGCTCAATAGCTGGAAAAAGGAACTCCATTCACAAAGAGGATAGTTGCCGGCTACATTTTTCCAGTTCTGTGTCGTGTCAACAAGCCATCATGAAGTTGAAGTTGCCAAACCCGGGTCTGGACGACAGGATCCCTAGTCACTCAGACCTGGAGAGGATGGAAAAAGAGGAGGCTGGAGACAGGCCCAAGTGGGACAACAAAGCCCAGTATCTCCTCACCTGTGTCGGCTTCTGTGTGGGACTCGGTAACGTCTGGAGGTTCCCATATCTGTGCCAGAGCCATGGGGGAGGTAAGGAATGATGACAGCAGCCAGATCTCAACACAAACACACACACAAACAGGAAAAATAATCATAATTAAGTAATATTTATTTACAATTTTACGATAAATACGTTTTAAATCACGTCTCATTAATCCATTCCACATATTCAAATTGTTTGATGTTTAAAATTTCAGCATTAATATTATTATACTTGTACTTTATTAAAGTGAGTTTACTTTTACCAAGAGATCTACAGTTAAAAAAATTATATAATAAAAGAATCCCTAGAACATGTTATGCTGAAGCAATTGTAAGAACAAATTACTTTATGAACTTTAATGTTTGATTAAAGTGAATGAGTGACTCGTGTTGTCAGTTCATACTGGTGCAGGTAATAAAGCCTGTCACAAAGCTTTTTACAGTTTATGAGTGTCTTTATGGGGTGAAATTGTTTACTTTTCTTTGTTAAAGTGCAGAATAAAGAGAATCACTCCACATCTTGGGACTCATTATGATTGTCATTTTTGCCACTTCTAGGAGCATTTATGATCCCCTTCCTGATCCTGCTGGTTCTGGAGGGAATCCCACTGCTGCACTTAGAGTTCGCCATCGGCCAGCGCCTGAGGAAGGGCAGCGTGGGAGTATGGAGGTCCATCAATCCTCATCTGATGGGAGTTGGTGAGTATTTGATCTTTGTGAGCTTGCTAAATTACCTTTTTTTTTTCTTCTTCTTTCCTCCAAACTATAGTTTTGGAAATTCTCTGGTGTGTCCTGTAGTATTACCACGAGGATCTATTTCTACGATGTAAATCATTTAATCATTTAACAGACTGTACATTATGAACAAACTGAATTCTGCTGTGCCTGCTTCCCTGTGCATTTCACAGCGGATAATCTGAAAGCAAAGTTCACCTCATCGTTCAGATGGGATGTGTCTCCTAAATAACCAGACTCTATTAGGCGTGTCAGTCCCTTCATTGGTCAGGAGGGGTGGGGGTCATTCGTTTAACGTTGTAAATATGATTGTGGTATCACCGAGCAGTAAAACAGATGAAGAGATTCTCTTTGAACACAATGTGAAATCAGCAGTCCTGATGACGTTGCAGAGCAGCTCAGAATCAAAAACTATGGTCTTTTGTGACAGCTCATATTTATAAAGTGATTAAAAACGGCCAAGATTTTTAATCCTCAGCCTGTAGTTCTGTGATTTGTAGGTATTCAAGGGTATCATCACAGTCCTCCGATTTTCTTCAACAGTCCAAAAACATGCATTTAAGAATTATTGGTGACTTTACCTTGCCCATAGCTGTGTGTGACAAACTCAATCTATCCAGGGTGTATCCTGGCTTTGCCTATGGAACATGGATAGATGGATGCGTGGTTAAGTCAGCAAAGCAAAGTGCCACCAATCTATCCATATTTTTGTACGACCACCATGCAAATTTAATTTAGAAAAATTGTAGGGACTGTATCAGAAAAGGACATTGGTCTAAAATAGCAGTATCACTCTCATTCAGATATCCACCCATCATCCAGACCACTCTTCACAACTAACTCTGGGTTGTAGGGCAAATCTTCCAAACCCAGCTGACTCGAGGAGAAAGCAGGTCTTACACACTCGAGACACTGAACAACCGGAGATATTCACCCAAGGAGCAATTTTTATCTTGATTGAATGGTTTTGGACGGTTTGAGGAAACAGGAGTTCTTACACACACAACAACATGCACATTGAACAGAGAAAGAGAGCTCTAACCACAACTACACAGCTGCTTTTTGTGCTTTCTGCAGCTTCACGCTGGTAAAGTTCCCTAATAACACAATAAATTAAGGTGATGGCATCGAGAGTATTGATATTTCTTTTTCTTTCTATTACAGGTATCGCGTCCTTGCTCGTCTCATTTCTGGTGGGCTTGTACTACAACACCATCATGGCCTGGATCATGTGGTATCTCTTCAACTCCTTTCAAGATCCTCTGCCCTGGAGCCAGTGTCCCCTCAATGCTAACGGGACAGGTAACATCATCATCTATTGAGGTGGCGTTGAGCCTTCAGAGTCTGTGTCCCTAAATGTTTTATTTCCTGTCTGTTTTGAAATCTATTGCAGGTGTGGTGGAAGAATGTGCACGCAGCACCACCGTCGACTACTACTGGTACAGAGTCACTTTGAACACTTCCACAGCCATTGATGAGTCGGGCGGTCTGCAGTGGTGGATGGTGATCTGTCTGCTGGCTGCCTGGACTTTGCTCTATGTCTGTTGCATCCGCGGCATCGAGACCAGTGGAAAGGTCTGTATAATGTGTCTGACTTTGTTCCTGCAAGTTCAATTGCTGACATGTACTTGTCAAACATTGGTCTTTGGATGAGTCTTTCATTCACTCTTTTCATTTGTCAGGCTGTGTACGTCACCTCCACTCTGCCATACGTGGTCCTTACCATCTTCCTGATCAGAGGACTGACCCTCAAAGGCGCCACGTCGGGAATAATATACCTCTTTACTCCAGATGTAAGCACTAACCAATAACATTTAGGCCAAAATCTTGATGGAAATTATTGGTTTGACCTTTCGTTTGAAAATTATTTTGTTATCTTCCAAAGTCTATGATTCTATTTTCAATGCAATATATTTAGTTTTATTTAGTATGCAACAAATAGAAGAAAAAACCCAAAATCAAATACAAAATGCATAAAACTAGGTGTCATATTCTTTTAAGGACATTTCTTGTCTCCAGTGTTTATGCTAAACTAATTTAGCTTCAATTTAGTGCCTAAAAGATCTAAAAGTCTTGATTATTATCTCTAACTCGAAGGTAGAAATGTCATGTTGTATCTTTATACATTCACATTTGCTTTTGTGAGCCCCGTCCTCCATATAAATGTGATAACCGCCACATGATAAAAACAGAACAGTCACTCAGGTGTCTGAGTCTCAGGTGTAAAACTCTGTACCGACATGAGCTTCAAAGCTAACAACCCCTTAATAACGTAGAACAATGG
The DNA here is from genome assembly GCA_900302745.1 of Parablennius parvicornis. NCBI lineage: Eukaryota > Metazoa > Chordata > Actinopteri > Blenniiformes > Blenniidae > Parablennius > Parablennius parvicornis. The sequence continues at coordinate 10,926 of OMNM01014631.1, read as the reverse complement.
ACTCACAGACTAATTATTTATAATGACCATGGCGATAGCAGATGTTATCACTTGTAAATCTGACAACTTTACTGCAGATTAGATCGTGAGCATTCGTATTCATGTCAGGTAGAACACAGCAAGTCGAAATTAAAAACAATTTGAATAAAACTCAACATTAGACTTCCATGAGGAGATTATCAGAGTTTAGCTAAAACTTTGGGTTTGAATTGGGTTTGTAACCCCATTAAAATACTTACTTAGCAGTTTCATTTCTAATTGGAAACTCTTGTTTTGAAATCTGCAGTTTTAATGCAACCAGATCTCTTTTGTTTTTCTTTTTGGATGCCGCTATAGGTGAACGAGCTCATGAATCCATCAACCTGGTTGGACGCCGGCGCTCAGGTTTTCTACTCCTTCTCCGTGGCCTTTGGAGGTCTCATCTCTTTCTCCAGCTACAACTCCATTCAGTGAGTCAATATCTCTGTTGTACACTCCATTATGTAAACGATTTGTTCCAGACTCCTCTCACACTCCTCTTCGTTATGTTCTTGCAGCAACAACTGCGAGATGGATGCTGTTCTCATCTCCATCATTAATGGCTGCACCTCCGTCTACTCTGCAACGGTCATCTACTCCATCATTGGCTTCAGAGCCACGCAGAAATTTGATGAATGCAACGAAAAGTGAGTTTCAACTTCAACTTCTAAACAATGTTGTGAAGCCAGTGGAGTTTTGGTACAATGTGACACTCGTGTATCCAAATAAAATCCCTTAAATGTCCTTTTGTTTTGTTTTTTGCAGCAACATTCTGAAGCTAATGAACGCCTTCGACATCCCAGAATTCAACATCACAGAAAACAACTACGATACCGTTCTCGGCTCCCTCAACCAGACGAGTCCAGACATCATCCTGGGGTTGGATTTGCAGAAATGTGACATGGATGCTTTTCTCAGTCAGGTCGGTACGCATCACATTATGTTTGATTACTTGTGTCACCGAAGACTTATGAATGTGAAGTAATTGTTCTGTGCCCCGCTTCAGGGTGTGGAGGGAACTGGTTTGGCCTTCATCGTATTCACTGAAGCCATCATCAACATGCCCATTTCCCCACTTTGGGCTGTGCTGTTCTTCATCATGCTGTTCTGTCTCGGCCTCTCCACGATGTTCGGGAGCATCGAGGGAGTCGTGGTTCCTTTACAGGATCTGAAAATCCTCCCGCGATCCTGGCCGAAAGAAGTTATCTGTGGTAATTTTCTTACAATTATTGAATCATTTTATTCATGGTAGGAAATTTGATCCAAAGACTTTAATCTGGCTATTTGTTTGTGCTTTTGTTTTTTTTAGGGCTGACTTGTCTGATTTGTTTCCTAATTGGACTCATCTTCACTCTGAGCTCTGGGACCTACTGGCTTGCGCTTTTTGACAACTTTGCCGGCTCCATTCCCCTGCTGGTCATCGGATTTTCCGAAATGATCGCTGTCATCTATGTCTACGGCATTGATCGGTGAGTCTGACGACAAATCCAGTGCAGCTCCTGCTTTGGTCCAGATCAATTGACGCAAACTACAAGACAGACTTTTTTTTTGACATTTCACTGTATTCTACACCGTTAGCTATCATTAAAATTAGCTGTATAATGCAATTTATGTAATTTTTCACGAGTAATTCTTTGATTTTCCAAAACTATAAACATTTCCATCATGGGTACTCTACGCAACAACAAAGAAAAACTTTAATGATTAAATTCAAAAAGTTATTATGGCACTGTTATACCGCTCAAAATGAAATTAAGTTGTATTTGGCCCCTGAACTAAAATGAGTTGGACACCTCTGACGTAAATGCTACACGCTGCCCCATGAGCAGTCCAATAAGCTCTATTATGGGAGGCGCAGTTTAGCTCTATTGTGGCTCCAGCAGCAGAGACAGTTGCTCAACAAACCACGTCTCTTTCCTGATGTTCAGTGAAGCTTACAGCAGTGTTTTTATAGCTCAGGCACTGGAACAGGACCTTGGAGTACAGATAATGTGTTCGTCACCACATGGAAAAGATAAAAATGTGCAGAGTGAGTCTTATGCGATGAATCAGACTGTGACAGGCCATGTGCAAAACAATAGTCTCTTCCCTCCCGGTTTCAATGATATTGTTTATGAAAGCAAAAACAGAGTTAATCCTTGTGATTTTATATGTAAAGGAAAATAAAAACAACTTCCAACATGCTAAACACATGTTGCATTAAGTACCGGAACCAATAAAAGCACAGGCCGTGCCCTGGGTGATTTCATAAACGACAACACGTCTCCTTCTTCCCAACAGGTTCAACAAGGACATTGAGTTCATGGTGGGACACAAACCCAACATCTTCTGGCAGGTGACTTGGAGAGTGGTCAGCCCGCTCATCATGGTCTTCATCCTGATCTTCTACTTTGTCACCCAAGTCACCAAGAGCCTCACCTATTTGGTCTGGGACCAGGAGGCGGTGAGTGTTTTTCTTTACTTTAGCAGTTTGAAGAATTTGCTTTAATAAGCGTTACTTATAGAATTAAAATAAATAAATAAAACCTCTTCCTCCACTCTGGCCCACAGGAGAGTTTCCCCACCCTGGAGCCGCGCCCCTATCCCGAGTGGATCTACGTCATTATCTTCATCCTAGCCGGAATTCCCAGTCTCTCCGTTCCCCTGGGCGCTCTCTTCGTGTTCATCAAGAGAAAATGTTGCAAAAAGAACAACGACTACAGCAACAACAAATTAGAGACGATCTCTGCTAAATTGGATATGGAAATTAATGGCAGAGCCAAGTTTTAAACATTCCGCCGCTGTAATCGCCAACATACTGTTATGCGCTAGGTTGTGCTGCACCTTCCATCTCAATGTTATGCAATGTGATTATATCAATAAACACGCCATTTAACTATTGGTGCTTGTATTATATAAAGTATATATTCCCACATTTTTTTGTTTTCTGTACACATGTTTGAATAATATAATAAAAAAAAAATATTATTGGTATTGTTTATTGTTTCTATCGAGTGATGAGCTTCAAGGATAAGTCAAGTTTTTCGAAAGTTTAGAGAAGGAAATGGGACTAATAGCAGTCTGTTTGGCAGCTCTGGTCCCAGATAACATCTCTGAAAATGAAATGCCATATTTTGCACATAATCTGCTTTAATAGTGGATAAAAAAAAAAAACAACAAAAAAAGACCTCGATAAAAGAAATCAAAACTGTGATTTATAGTTGCCTCTAACCTCTTCTCCTTTTCTTTCTTCTACCTACAACAAAGGGAGCTGCACTATAATGATTAGACGCTCAGAGTGAGAATGTCCCCAGTTAGAATCCTTGTTGGACGACTTTCTGGGCCTGAGAGAGTGAAATTTACAGAATATAGAATGTTAGGCATGTCTACCAGCTCACATAAAATACTGGGAAGATTTCATGCTAATTGAATAATGCGTAATGTGATATACAATCTTTCAAAAATATTTGTTTTGTGTGTGTGTGTTTTTTTTAAATTTGTTTCCCTAATTAATACAAAGTGGCTCAGCCTTCAGCAGAGTTGGTGCTGTTATTGTGATGAGAGGGGTTTACTCACCTGGCTTGCTGCAACGTTTGTTTAGAGGTTTATTACATGATATGCTGTGTTTTAAATTACATTTTGATATTGTGACCAATCGTCTGCCATGTTGTTTTTTTCCATTTTCCTTTTTTCATTTGCTGCAATGCTTCAATATGTTTGAAAACTATCTCCACATGCATTTGAGGCTTATTAGTCATTGTAAAGTCCTCCTGAGTATGAGCCTGTGTTAACATCCCCCTCTGTTCCTGTCTGGTGACGAACTACTGACCTCTACAGGTGGATAAAGCAGCAAAGAAGATAGATGGACTAACTAAACATTTCTTTTGACATGGGACGTTTACTGCTGTATGTGTGTGTTAAATATACAGTAAAAACAGAGAAACTCATAGTCAGTTTTGGTTTGTATGTGGCATTGACAAATATATCTTGAAACATCCGAAGAATAGATTAATAAATCAGGCAGGAAAAAAAAAAAAGATTTCAATAAGCTCTGTACATTACAAACTTTACAGACTGGGTTGGTAATGTTTTGTTTGTTTTTGTTTATATAACCTTTCTCAATGTAATTCACTCGAAACACAAACGATTATGAACATTGTATTTGTATTATGAAATTGTTTCACTTGAATAAAACGAATCTGTAAATCTCAAATATTGCGTTTGACTTTTATTTTGAATTGTAAAAGTCTTGTTTCTCACTGTGCAATTACAGATAAAAGTATAGATTTTTTTTTCTTTTTTCAAACAGATGAACTGGATTACGAAGAGTCGAGAAAAAAAAGTACATAGAGTCCGCTGGGTAATCTACAACAGATAAGGAATATGCTCGTAAACTTGCTTCAACTTTGCAGAATACTGCCATGTGTATGTCCATGCTTATACATTAGCTCGTCACTCCACTCTTTCTGCCCCAGGCTGTAACTTTTGAGATTATTCCTTAACCCTGTCATGGTTTGACGGATGGCGGCCAGTGGTTTGCGCCTCCGAGGATGTATGGATGACTGAACAGACCAGTAGGTTAATAAGCAAGTTACAGGCCAAACTACTGGATAAAAGGGCGAGTTTTCTGTGAGGGAGTTGGCATTAACATCAGCCCCCGAGCCCTGGAGAAGAGGGCTCGCGATGAGACTGGGAGTCTCCAACCCCTGGCTGGATGAGCGGATCCCCAGCTGGGAGAGTCTGGAGGAGAGAGGGAAGGATGCAGCTTTGGACGGGCCCAAGTGGGGCAACAAGCTCCAATACATCTTGACCTGTGTGGGCTTCTGCATTGGTCTTGGGAATGTTTGGAGATTCCCTTATCTGTGCCAAAGCCATGGAGGAGGTAAGCCCAGACAGAAATACTACAGATTATCATCTTATTAGGTTTTTGCTTTCACGTGGATGGATTGTTACATCCTGTCTGGGGCATTTTTTTTTTATTTTCATTGTTTAGTTTAAACTATTTTTTTCTTTTTTCAATTTTTTTGAATTCCTGAGATTTCAACAAGTCAGAATTGTGAGTTTGAGCTCAGAGGATTTTATAGGTGTTGTCAGTAGTTTTTTAAAGGGACTGTTAAATTTATTGTGTGTGGCACAATCTCAGGAGCCTGCCTGCACGGCTCAGCTCACGTGGCTTGTCTGAGGCGTGACACGACACCCAGTCAGTAACAAAATGACATGAGGTTGGAGCTGCATGTGTAAACTGCCCTCAGACTGGTAAAAAGATTGTGTTGCTTTTCAGATTAAATTTAAGGAAACGTTGTTGCATTGCAGATTTATCTATTCTATCTATTTCAGCAACATTCAGACACAGAACAATCCACAGTTCTTTACAAAGAAATAAAGGAACTCAAGGCAATTAAGAATCTCAATCATAAGCGATTAAGGTTAAAACGCAGTGATTTAAAAAGGCATAAAAGCAGAAGAGTAAATTTTATCAAGGCAAACGTAATAAAATACAATAAATTCTATTGCTTCTCGGAAAGCCTGAGAAGATAATCGTGTCTTAAGGGCTGATTTCAAAAAAGTGAGTGTGTCAGCAGTTCAAGAAATTTGTTCAAAAGCTGCTTCACCTGGTTTCTTCTGACTCTGACACCCTGAGTAAACGTTTTCCTGAGGGTCTCAGGGCTCTGGATGTTTCATATTCTACAAGTAAATCTGAGATGTATTCAAGCCCGAGACCTTTTAAAGCTTTATAGTCCAGAAGTAAGATTTTAAAGGGGGCAAATAAAGAACAGATATGTGTAAAATAAATAATTGATTTGACAGGAATTGATTATCACTGAATCTAAACAAAACTAAACTTGTGCCATTTGAATTGTCAAGGAGTTTTAGTGCAATAATACAGATGGATAAGAAAACATTTAGTTTTTCAATTTATGGATTGAATCTGTGGAACAGACTGTCAGGGGAGTTCAGGCGGTGTCCAAATTTGAAGCAAGTGAGCGACAAACCAATGATGTTCAGCAGGTACATTACACAGGGAAGAGGAAGGTTTGCAAGAGTACAAGAGGAAAGGCACTAGTTTATTTTTTAAATATATTTTATTTTGTTCATTTATCTGCTTCTTTCCTTGCTGGTTGCTTTCTTTGCTTTGTGCCCATTTAAGTTTATGATATCTATTGGTTAAGATGCATGCACACACAAAGCCAACAGACTGACTGGAGGTTATTTCAATAAACTCACGCTTCTTAATACTCCTAGTTGAGCATCTAAAAGTTTTCATTTTCAGCGTATTCATTATTTTGTCCTTATTTATTATGTTCAAAATAAAATGAAAAAATGAACGAATGAAAGATTACAGACTAGATTTATCGTATGAACCATCATTTGTCCTCAGGTTGTTGTGCACTGGCCATTAAATCAATTCCATAGTTAATACAAAAACCTATGATGGGGCTGCTTGCCAGCACTGCGCATCATGTCTATGGAAGGTAATCAATGGTTGTGAGATATGTAAACATAAATGCTGCATATAATCGCTGTCTTCTTCCTCTTTCTGCTCAAAGGAATGTAGAAAATATATCGCTTATTCATGGCAACAGAAGTGCCTGAGAGGATTCAACATCAAGTAATGATTTACGAGATTCTTCATAGGTAATAGGTAACATTATACAGCTTTATGACCAAGTGGTGTCTGCTGGTACAATTAAACAGGTTGTGGAAAGTTTTTGCAGTGCATTTGGTGTGCATCTATTTGCCCCTGCGCCCCTGAACAGGATAAGTGGTTCAGAAGATGGATGGAGACGTGCAATACTGAACAAAATTACGTGAGGTCAGTGATTTAAAAAGGCATAAAAGGAGAAGAGTACATTTTATAAAGATAAAGGTAATAAAATAGAGTAGTCTATTGTTTATTGGAAAGCCGGAGCAGATAATAGTGTTTTAAGAACTGATTTCAAAGAAGTGTGTGTGTCAGTAGACTTCTGATGATTTTTCTTTTCAGTAATGTACATCTGATTAATAAATCTAATGAAAGTAGAAAATCATGTGCAAATAAAAATTCTTCAACAAATGTTTACTCTTGCAGAATTACCAGTATTTAATGAATCATCCATCCATGCATCCATCCATCTTCTATCCCGCTTCTGACTTTGCAAATATGAAATATGTGCTTTTAACTTGAACAAGAACCAGAAAGAATAAAAAAAATTGCATTTAAAACTTTGTTTAAGGTGCCTTTTTGATCCCTTACCTGATCCTGCTGGTGCTGGAAGGAATGCCTCTCCTCCTGATGGAGTTTGCCATCGGTCAGCGTCTGAGGAAAGGCAGTGTCGGGGTTTGGAGGAGCATCCATCCTTATCTGACTGGAATTGGTATGTAACCCACATCCTGTAACCAAGGCAAGAGATGTTAGCTCAGTGTTACAGAATTTTTTTTTTTTTTTTTTTTTTGTTTCTC
>OMNM01014625.1:31930-66947 GCA_900302745.1 Parablennius parvicornis | reverse complement strand
AAATTTTGGAAAAAAAAAAAAGGAAAAACAATTGTGTTTTTTTTTTTTTTTTTTTTTTTTTTTTTTTTTTTTTAGGAGGAGGCTGGAATTAGTATGCTGCAGAAGGAGAAGAACATCCGCACACAAGTAGAAGCTCTGACGACAGAGAAGACCCACCGGGTGCAGCAGCTGAAGGATCTGGTGGAGCAGGACCGCGAGCTATGCGACATCCTGTGCTCTCTGCCGTATGGCGTTATCCCCGACTGCGTCCCCTCGCTGGAGCAGCTACAAGACTTCCAAAGGCACATCTCCAACCAGAATGCAGAGAAGGTTAGCGGTTCATTAGCGCTGACTGCAGCACCACTATGGGACATCGGCTTGCAAATGTATACGTATGCTGTGAACTTTTCCACATTTTGTGATGTAGCAACCACAAATATAAATGTATTTAACTGGGACTTTATATGATGGACCAACACAAGGTGGCACAGAATTGTAAAGTGGAAGACAAATGATTCGTGTCTTTCAAATTCTTTTACAAATGAAATAATTCACTGTTGTGTGCAATTGATGCTGATAAGTTGACACATTGCAAGCAAATGGAGTTTTGTGGGATTTCAAAAAACCTCATTGTTATTATTTTACTGACTTCTTATAGTCTGTTCTGCTAGTATAATTGTTTCTTAGAATAGGACTTATAAGATTTTGTGTTTCTCACAGTTTGATAAGTCGTGACGTAATAATAATGGATGCAATGCAGAAAGTCTTTGCACTTTTATGGCTTTATTTTTCTTTATTCAACAAAAATACAGATGAAAATGATCATATGACTGTCAAATCACCCCAGCAACAGACACTCAGGTGTTTTAGTTTAGTTCAGATGCGGGTAAACAAAGTAAAATCACAAACATAACAGAGCAAAAACAAACAAAAAAAGTGAGTAACAGATAACTAAATAAATAAATATGGCCTGGCATATCCGAAAAGGAGAAGAAAGAAGCAAAGCTTATTAAATCCTCCCCCTTGTTTACCTTGACCAACATATGCACGTCTATGCCTATATATGCATGCAAATATATAAATATGAATATAGACACATATCCATACACACATACATGTTTAAATATACATATTTATCCACAAAAAAATAGTAAATAGAATTTTACATAAATATTTGTCCTTACACCTGTGTCTACAGCCCATCTTCCCTGTACCTTGTGAACACCATTGCTTTGTACTGTTTTTTTTTTAACTGATTCATACTTGGACACTGCCTGAGCTCCGCCCCCAAACTGTTCCACAATCTCACTCCACATATAGAAGGACAAAATGACTTTAGTGTTGTGCGAAACCTCCCGTCTTTTAACTTTAACTCCCCTCTCCAGTTGTAACCCCAGTCTATTTGAAGGAAGTTGGTTGTTTGTTGCTTTATACATTATTTGTATTGTACGTCAATTTATCAGGTCAGTGAGTTTGAGTAATTTTGCTTTTAAGAAGAGTGAATTTGTGAGTATGTGTTGGTTAACGTCAACGTTGTCTTGTGCTTAATGTTCACAGGAGAAGCGACTCGTCGAGTTCAAAGATCTCAAAGAGCAGATCATCCTGCACATGGAGGAGCTGGACCACGTCCCCGACACGAGCTTTGAGAAGGATGTCGTCTGTGAGGACGAGGACAGTTTTTGCCTCTCCAGGGACAACATCACAGCACTCAAACTGCTTCTCTGCCAGGCAAGCCAAAAAGATTACGCTTTGTAGCGTGCGATTTATAACAGTTAGGGATAATCATCAGAAAGGTGTCAGCAGGTTGGAACCATAGCTCTGGTCCACGTGAGCGTTTTTTTTTCCCCAGTTCAGTCCGGTTTAAACTTTAATTCAAAACCAACCTGCTGATTTACTATTCAAAACCGTGGTGTTTCTTACAGCTGGAGGAGCGCAAAGCCGAGATCGAGGCGGCATGTGAGACTCACAGAGAGAAGCTTCAGCTGCTGTGGGATCGCCTGCAGGTCCCACAGGAGGAGCGACAGGCCTTTAATGTTCACATGGTCATATCCAGGAAGAGGAACTTGCAAGCGGTGAGAAGACTCGCCTGATTTATCAGCTCAGCCACTCTATCCCATCAGTGATGGCTTCACTACTCTGGTGGCCATTTTTTTTAGTCCAGTTAACACTTTTTTTTTCTCCTCTTTAGTTACAATCAGAAGTTCAGCGTCTGGAGGAACTCAAACTGCAAAACATTCGCAACGTCACAGAAGCCATCCGCTCCGAAATCGCTGTAATGTGGGAAAAGTGCTTCCTGAGCATTGACCAGCGGCAGGCATTTGCACCTTATTTCAGTGGTTGGTTTTTGCGTTTTACACTGAAGTTGTCTATCTTAATCAGGATGTGGTTTTTTTTACTGTGATCTTATTGACTATTTCAGAGGACTTCACTGAAGAACTGTTAAGTCTGCACGACGCAGAGATCCTGCGCTTGAATCGGCATTTTGAAGATCACAAAGAGCTTTATGATGGTGTTCACAGATGGGAGGAGAGCTGGAGACTCTTTAAAGAGCTGGAGGTGAGTCATTTCAACCAAGAAAACTGCGAGAAAGAAACAAAACTTGTCCCTTCTTCAAAGTTCCCATCTATCCATCTATTTTCTAAACCCATGGCTCACAGAGCTCCTGCTCAAGTGCCTCTCGCCACACAGTCTCAGACAGCTTCCTCTTTCACAAGGAGACGTAATGGGTTGATTGGCAACAGGAATGTGCAATTATTACTGAGTCACTAGCCCTGTTCAGAAACAGACCCTTCAATGCAGCTTTGCTTGAATAAGCAGAGAAATTGAATCTACCAATTAACTTAAAATTAATGTCTTTGTGATCTGGGAGGAACTGGATTACCACCACAAAACCCAAGCACAGGAAGAATATAAATACTGAGATTCCATACTTCTACTCTACCATGAGCCTTCTGGAGGCCTCATTGATATGAGGTTGAAATGCTGCCTGCTACAGTAACTGAGAGAATCTGAGCTCTTCTCCCCTTTTCTTTTTTTCCATGCTAACTGGATCCCATTGTGATTCACAAAAATGACTTGGCTGCAATTACTCTTATATTTTTATTCTTTGTCATTATTCTCTTTCGTAGAGAAAAGCAACAGATCCAGCGAGGTTCACTAACCGTGGGGGGAATCTTCTTAAAGAGGAGAAACAGCGGTCGGAGCTGCACAAGAGTCTTCCAAAGGTGCGACACCATGTGTTCTGATGTGACAAAGTCAATCTTTGTCATTGTGTTATATTACAATATGAGAAGGAGTTATTGCTTGAAAACATTACTTAAAATATTGAGATACCTCAGTGGGAACATTTCAAGATATATTGAGAATTTCCAGGTATTTAATAGTTAGATTTTTAGTTTCCATTATCACGATGAAGTTAATGACCACAGCAATGTAGGTGACTGCTGTTGAAATAACTGCACTGACTGTTCTTGGCCAGTAACAGAAAGTTCATTCGAATTCAAAATGTATCCATTTAATCTAACCATTAATCTGAATGTGTTCTTTTTTTTTCTTTTTTAGCTTGAGAGCAAATTAAAAGCCCAAATAGACGCGTGGGAAAAGGAGCAGGGTCGAGAATTTCTGGTGAACAATATGAAATTCCTGCAGTATGTTGAGGAGCAGTGGGAGCTGCACAGCAGTGAGAAAGAAAGAGAGAAACAAGAAAGGGTGAGCACGTGAACTGGCATTATAAGCTTTGCACGTTCACCGAGACGCATGATCACACTTTCTCTGCACACACTCCAAACAGCACCTCAAGAAGAACAAGCAGACCGAGGAGGACATGCTGTACGGAACAACTGTACCAACGCCAACCAAGCGCCGGTTCCTGGGCACCAACACGCCAAACAAATCACGAAAGGTGGTGAAACTCAATTTGGCGCTTCACTCTTATGGATGTGGTGTGAATTCTTGCTTGAATGGGGAAACCGCTGTCTGTGTGGCACTGACCTTCCTGTTTCTCTCTCAGTTCAATGTGACTTCCAGCATTTCTAGTGGCACCTCTAACAGCACAATGCGCTCAGGGACTTTGTGTCGTTCGCCCGTGCCCCGCCCTCCACTTTCAGCAAATAAGGTTGGTCTACTTTTTGAGGAGAATAAATTGTAGTTTACACAAGCTTCATAAACTCAAATAAAACATCGTAGCAAGCCTTGCCTGAAGAGAATCACTGGTATTTAAGATGCATTGTTAGTATTGAGCAAAGTTGTGTTGTCTGGAATAGAAAACTTCCAGTTCAAGGACCGTGTCGATATTATGTTACTATGCCTTCGACCTCGTCACTTTATTTGCTTTCAGTATTTATTTCTTGACTTTTATTTGTCTGATATTGTCTGATATTTGTCTGATACAAACATACCCTTCCTGCTGTATGTCCATCCAGATCCCAGGGGTGCGTACGCCGGGCGGCGGTAGACCGCCTCACCCACGATGGCGGGACTGCAACAAGGAGAACGAAGCCCAGATGAAGGGATCGCCTCTGAGTGGTGCGTTGTTGACCCCCGCTAGTCCACAGCGTAACCTCAGCATGGCTTCTGTTGCCAGCACATATTCACAGTTTGTGGTAATTTATCCTTTTGTCTCTAATCTCTTATTCTATATTTAGTTTTGCGCTGTAAAGCATTGAGGCATATTGTGGAGCTTTTGTCTGCAGTTGATAATGATGTAAATTTATGTTTTAGAAGGACTTGGTCACCACTGAATCTGTTCAGTCAAGGTGTGTTTTCAATCCTGCAATTCTGACTAATTCCTCTGACTAATAAGGGCGTGACTGCATGCTGCTAATCAAAGACGAAAAACCTGCAGGGAAACTTATTTAAATGTGGCTCTTCGATGCAGATGGTTCTGCGACATTTTGACATTGAGATGCGTCTCTGTAAACATACAATTACATTGTTTTTTCTTTTTGCGATGACCATGCGGTGCTTCACAAATTATATCATTATTATGAAGTCACCCTTCATCTCCAAACAAAAGTACTGACAAAAAGATATTCTAGTAATAGCATGGGTAGAAGTATAGAATTACAAACACTTGCACAGCTGTAAATAAATAGTATTTTAGTGTACTTGTACTTTACTTTTTGTTTTGTTTTGTTTTTAACAATTTAAAAATTCCTCCTTTAGTCCTACATTAGTTTACAAAATAAAATATCCAGTGTCACTCATTATACTTTATCATTGGTCTCACAAATTTGCTTTGAATGTAGATATTTTATACAGATAACCTGAACCAAATACCTTTGTTTTGGATATGTAAGTTAAGACTGTTTGATATTTCGATTACTTTTTTTAAAGAGTAATTTTATTCAATATATTTCAACAGTAGTTGTTTCACTTGTAATTGAGTAAGATGAGTAAACACAGCGACGCCTCTACTTATAAAATATAATTACACCAGTCATATAATTCAGTGATGCTGCCGTAGAATGTTTAATTTTCATTTTCAACATAAAGATAAAACTACAACAATGAAAGCTTAACCTGCCCTAAAAGGAAAAGAAGGAATCAGAAGCGTATTAATACCTGTAGCTCTGTTTACACCCTGCAATTTTTGTTGTTGTTTTTTTTTTAATAGCACACACACTTAAATAACCACAGAGCAAAACAAAGAACTAATAAAAGTAAAGAAACTGAATTTTAAAAGCACTTGCTGCATGTTCCACACTTTTTCTTCCCTTTAGCTGAAGAACACTGTTCCTTTTTACTGCTGATTGAACTGCTTCATGCTTGGACATCTGCCTCAATCAGTGTTGAAAACGTTTTTGTGAACAATCCTGATGGCCCCTTTTTTTTTTTTTCAGTATGGAACAGTGAGTGTAGCGTATATTTTTAAGTACTACCCCCAAATCCCTGCACAGTAATTTAAAGATGGTAATACCAGTGAACTGTCCAGAATGTGGACTAAACTTGAGTGTCGAAATGCTTTGTGACTGTTGTTTTTTTTTACCTGACTAACGTGAGATCCAACGCTGTTCCATTTTGTTGATTAATAAGTTGTGTTTTAACTTTTTGGTAAAAGTATATTCAGTATTGTAGGTCGTGATCTGTAGCGTTTGATTTCCCCAATTGATTCCATTAATGGCAGTGCTGTTCTGTTTGATCTGAGTCAGACTTCCAGTTGTTTGGTTTTACTCTTTTCTTTGCTCATTCTCTTTGTCTGACTTTGATGAAGCAATAATCTGATGAGTGTGTAACACAGAAGGTTTTTAGTAGAAGTTTTGCTCAGAAACTGATATACTGTATTTTCTGCACTATAAGGCGCATTTAAAATCCTTACATTTTCTCAAAAATCGACAATGTGCCCTATAATTCAGTGCACCTTATTTATGGTACATACAGTATTGATTCTGGTTGTGCTTCATAGGTTGTGCTGTGTACTTACAGCTATCATAGCCAACACATAGCTTGCCCTTCATGTTCTGCTTCTATTTCTGTTGCTCAGAAACTGATATAACCAGATTTTTACAAGCTTGTTTGATTTTCTCATTGTTTTCTTTCTAAATTGCACTAATAGCCTTCAGTGTTCTTTCTGCCGATCAAAAAATATTACTTAAGGAAAAAAAAAATAGTTTCAAAGCACATTCAGGTCATCACGGCCTCTCATCCTCAAGTCTACTCTTGTTTCTTCACAGCGAGACCTGTCAAAGGCCTCTGACGCCAAGATCCAGCACAACATCCTGAACTCCACCAACCTTTGACCCCGTGCGTCATCTCAAGAGCGTCGTCATCCCACCAATGAAGTTGAGGTCTCCCTCAAAATGTATCACTACTGTCCACCGCTATTTGCTATTATATGTAAATGAAGTCATTAATATATCAAGTGTTATTCCAGCGAGAGACGAGGAGTCTGTTGTTGGAATTTAACGTGTTACCCCTTGTTGAGCGTGTTGCTGTAAAAGAGAGAGTACTGTCTTTGTGTCGTAAATTAAGGCTACACTACTGTGACTCTCGAATCTACCAGCTATTGAGATGTCATGGATATTGTGTGTATGGGCTTGATCCTGTTTTAAAAACAAATGAACACAAGAAAGTTTGTTCTTTCTTAAGTTATGCAAGCTGGGTTTAAGCCAAATGCAACAATTGTTTTGCACATTTTATCGTATGTTTATCTATATTGCAGCACATTATGATGTATTATCCAGACTTATGCCTCCATGCTATTTCTTTTTTTTCTAAATTTATGTATAGATTAATGTTTTTATATAGTTATGAGTTGTTCATCCAAACATATGTTAGTTGAAATGTCACAATGGTGCTGCCTTATAAACTTCAATATAAACTTCTCTAAATAAGTTTGGAAATGTTATTTTGGTCATTTATTCCTCTCCTTTAATAATACTAATTGGTTTTGTATTATATATTGTTGGAAAGCCTAATTAGTCAACTTCACAACAATTTATCACTTGTCAGGACCGTGCTTTCGTGTAATGAGCAGTGCAGCTAAACATGGGTATCGCTCCAAATAATTTGCCAAAAATCCCCTGCAATATTCTCCTGTTGGTATTTACACTTGTTAAGAGTTGCTTGGTGGATTGGATGATTGCACTCTCCCACAGCAATAAGGATATTAACACATATAATAACACATATAGGCCTTTTTTTTCCATTTTATTCATTTTAAATTGTCAAAGACTTCAGCTTGAAAATACTGGTAAAATATACCTTGAATTAAGACAGTTTTCACTTTTTTTATTGGCAGATCAGACTTTTCCCCCTTATTCTAAGGTCAAAGTACCTAGAAATAAGTTTTTGTTTCTTATTTTGAGAGGGGCATTTTCCAGTGTTAAATGAACAAATCCTCCTCCAGATTTAACAATGAATCTTTTATTATGGACCTAAACAAGCTGTGCTTAAACATGGTATATGGAAAAAGCCAAGCATAATACTGTACAATACATAACTTAATATTGCACATGCACAATGTAATTTCAAATGATAAAACAAATGCATCAATGGTATTTATTCAATAACATTTGAATAAAAATGATTCCTCTTTTTATATTTGAACTCTCCTGGTTTAAATTTAAACTAACCTTTTTCCACAGGCTAATAATACATTTTAAAGTCAAATAACATTAACAAATCAATTTACTAGCAATATCCTTAAATGAAAGTGCAGCTGGGATTTGAGGAATTAATGGTACATGTGCTGTATAATACTGGCGGGCCAGCTCTCATAATAATTTAGTATTGCTTCGTGGGCCAAATAAAATTATACGAGGGGCCAAATTTGGCCCACGGGCCCCAGTTTGACACCTATGTTGTAGCAGGAAGTGTTTTTATCGGCGGCGCAGACGAGGTTTTATTTTGAAATGTCGTAGCCGGAAGTCCTGATGTGGGCGGAACTGACCGCCGGAGCGGAGACGTGAAGCACAGCCGAGTGCACCTGGTCTTCCCCGGCTGACTGGTTTGACTTCAGCCGGTGTGAGGGTCACATTGGCTCCCCAGAAACAGCACAAGGAAAAACTGGAAGATTATTTTTTTCACATCTTTTCTTGACTCCGCACAGCGCAGCCATGTCCGGAGCGTTAGCCAGGCTGCTCTTCTACCCGACTCTCGCCTACAATGTGGCCATGGAGAAGGTCTCCTCCAGGCGCTGGTTCGACCGGGTGGACGAGACGGTGGTCCTCGGAGCGCTGCCCTTCAGGTCCATGACCAAACAGGTGGGGCAGCAGCACCGCGGCCTCTGGAGACTACAGACAAAAGATCAAACTGCTCCTGGTCTTTATTAGATAGTCATCTAAACAAACTTGAGATTCTTGGAGAGCTTTAACTGAACATTTCTGAGGATCCACTGTGCATCTGACATCCCTCTCCTATTTCATATTCCAGGTGCATTAAAACATTTTGTTATTATGAACCAGTCTAATTCTCTCTTTTTTTTTCATTTCTTGACTTATAAGTTGAAAATAGAAAGAATAAAGCTATATTATGTCCAGAATATATGGACTTTTCATTGTTTGAATGTAGTTATGTGGAATAAAACCATTATATGCATTATAAACACATACTTGTAAAATTCCAGATTCACACTGGGATGAAACATTGTGCTGCTCTTTGTTAAACACTAAGCCACACAGGTAATCATAGATGAATTGTGAGAAGGACAACTGCTGAAGTATGGGCACAAAATGTCTTTAATGTCAAATAACTCAAAGATATGTGATTGTCGTCGTCATATAGCTATCGGTGGGGTATTAACATCTCTAAGAACTGATAAGTTCTGTTCCTTGAGTTGCAGCTTGTGGAAGAGGAGAATGTTCGTGGGGTTATCACCATGAATGAGGCCTATGAGACTAAATATTTCTGCAACTCTGCCGACGTGAGTTTAAACTGTCTGAACTGGATACTCTAATCTTTCCAACTGCTGGATCTTTTATTTGTATACTTTGTAACATCAGAATGAGAATCACAATGGCTTGAAATGTTTATGTGCAGCAAATGTAAAATATTGGATAGTTTAACTGAGGAATATTAATGTAAATTTATTAGTGTCATGTGTTCAATCCCTGCTTAAATTCCAATTTGTGAATTCCTCTGGTCTTGAACCGTGTCTGTGTAACAGCAAAAGGTGATTGACAGTTCATAAAAATAGAGGAAGATCCTCCATGTTGCCCCTGATCACTGACTGTTTGTTATGCGACGTGGGCTGCAGGAGTGGAGAGATGCAGGTGTCGAGCAGCTGAGGTTG
Organism: Parablennius parvicornis; assembly: GCA_900302745.1. Classification (NCBI taxonomy): domain Eukaryota; kingdom Metazoa; phylum Chordata; class Actinopteri; order Blenniiformes; family Blenniidae; genus Parablennius; species Parablennius parvicornis. The sequence goes on along the minus strand of OMNM01014625.1, from coordinate 57,238 downwards.
AGCACCGTGGACCTGACGGGCGTCCCCACCATGGAGAACCTGCACAGAGGCGTGGAGTTCGCCTTGCAGCACAGGGAACAGGGGAGCAGCGTGTACGTGCACTGCAAAGCCGGGCGATCCCGCAGCGCCACACTTGCTGCAGCTTACCTCATACGGGTCAGTATAAGACAAAAGAATATCTTGTTCATGACACATTGAAGATGGACATTACATACTGTGGTTGCTGTCTTTGAAATATGGACAGATTTTTATCGTGTGCACCAATATATTAGACATAGGATGAAACAAAGACACTTCACCTCACGTACAGACCATCGGCTTCATTTCTCAGTACATTTACAATCAGGATAATTAGGCAATGTAGGCTGTGCCACAAGTTTCTGTTCACACATTTTTGTTTACATTATTAGTGGTACAAAGGGATGAACAAAGAAAGTAAATAATTGAAATACAAAGTCTCAAGCAATCCTGAATGTGAATAAGGATTGTGGGAATAGCATTTATTTTTCATTTTTCAGGGCCTAATAACACAATATATAGAGGATTACAAAAGGTCTTTAATTTAGGTGTAATATATCAAGTACTGTATATGGAAGGTTTTTTTTTCCATTTTTTTGGGTTAAATGAAAAATTTTTTTAATAAATACTGAACTGGTTAAACTTTTAATGACTTCCCACCTCAGCTGTCTGTTGACTGGGTTTGCTCATGTTTTAACCTCTGCTGACAGTTGCACAGCTGCAGTCCAGAGGAAGCCTGTCAGAAGCTGGCGACTGTCCGGCCACACATCCTGGTGCGTTCCGCTCAGCTGGAGATGCTGAGAAAATACCACCAGCAGGTGTGTCAGCAATCCAGCTGAGAGAGGGGAGCTGTGGATTGGATGTCGTCGTAGTCCCACTGAAGGACGGACTCGGAGCTAGTGCTGCTATCTACTGTTTACTCCTTCTGTTTTTATTTATCAGTTTTAAGAAAGGGCATTTTTAAATGGCTAATTACTGACACGTTTGTTAGCAGAAATGATGGTTACAAATTGTCACATAAGATGGAGAAAAACATAACTATGGAATTAAAGAAAAAAAACAACCTGTAATATGTTTAAAGAACTGTCGCTCTTCGATACTTGGGTGATTTTTTTTGCCGCCCCCATCATCTGTTTTTTTGCCAAAATATAGCTGGAAGGAATTCAACATTGTGATATTGTACACTTGGATATCTCCAGTAATATAATACTCATCTGGTGTTAGTGTTATTCGCTCTTTTAATCATCACTCTGGGAGATCATATTTGCAAAGTGCCTTGAAATTTTTAAATTGTGCAAAATAAATATTTGTAACATGAATATTGGGTCAGTGGTGTTGCTGATTGACTTTATTTATTATTTCCATCCACAATCTCATTGATAGATGTTGAGGGGAGGAAGGGTGTGTAAGTAAACACTTCTTGATCAGTAGTTTTGAGCGATTAACCTTTTTGAAATTATCTGTGTGACAATCAAACAGAGCAACAGCCATGACTATAACCTTGGAAATGTTCAGGCCATACGAAATGATTAAGTCTAATGTGTGTGGACTCTGTCACGTGCTGAGTTCAGCTGAAGAGTTACATACTCAAAAGATGTAAATGTAAGTTTGTATTGGAAGATCTAATGAAACAATATCACAACTCTGCCTCTTTTCATCTTTTTCTTGTTCCTTCGACACAACAAAAATTTTGGATGGCTTGACCCACTTGGAACAGCTGCACTGTTGTTTTGTTGTCGCCAAGTTTCAGTAAATAACACGTTTATAATGAAATTGTTGATTAAAAATATATATTTTACATTATTGCAATCACAATGTTGTATTCAGATCTGTAATTGAATAGAGTTACATGAATACCCACCACTTTTGACCTTTTCATATCCGTTTTAGGGAGATTTATTCTTAATTACCATGCTCAGGACTAATATAATTAGCATGTTTGCTCATCTGCAGCAGAATTATGTGTTTTTTTAAGACCCAGCTAATGGGGAAAAGAGGTGCAGACGTACCCGTTTGCTAAAATGTCTGAGCTGCTGTTATTGTTGTGGTGCCTCCGAGCCACCAGGGGGCGCCACACATCCACCCCGTCACCTGCCGGCTTCGGCCGAAGAAGCTCCACTCCAGGGAGGAAACATGGCGGCGTCGCTGGTGAGGTTTGTCCGCGGAGGACTTGGAAGGAGTTTTAACAGTACGTTTACTAAAAATTAATTTCTATTCATACTGAATACCCACTGATTTCCCCTAGTCTCTTTTGCCTTGACGTGTGCCTAATTGAAAACCACACGGTGTCATTTTAAACCATCAAATGTCTCAGCTTGACCTTCGAGCTAGCTAATGCTAACGTTAGCCTGCTCTGGGTAGGTTTTGTTGTTACTGCTGCAAATGAGTAGTGACTTCATTTATGCAACAACGGTCATGCACAAAACACGATTTGTACCCTAGTCTCGCTCTGTGACTGGCGGCACACCAGTTCCTCTGCATTTCTGTTTTAGTGTTTAGTATCTGTTTAGTACTCTCCTGTTTATCCCCTGGTTAAGAAAAAATTCGTTTTCTTCTGCTTTTCGTCCCACTCCAGTTGCGAGGAGTTCGTGTCTTCTGCAGCAGCAGACCAGACTGCAGGGATCCACCACTGAGACCAGCCGTAAGTACACACTTAATATTGGGGTACACCTGCTCCGCATGTACCAGCACATTTGTATCCTCAAGCTCAAATGAAATTACAGCTTTACTTGGCACAGGTAGACATCTAAGAATTTGATAGAGAAACACAGACCAAACTGTCTGCGTATTAGTATTTGGTCTGAAAAAAAAAAATTTCATTTGTGATTTGGTTTTCATTTCATTGAACTAAATTAAAATCAATTCTAACATTTCTGAGTGGCAGGTTGTTTTACTGAGGATGTTAGAAATGTAAATTTTATTTACATGTGGGATGGCTTTGGCTCAATTGCCATAGTGGAGAGTCTCTCAAGCCCCTGTCTGTTCATATGTCAAAGTGCCCTTGTGCTGAGCTGAACCTCCAAATTTCTCCCAAAGGATGGACTGAGTTACTTGCGTGGCATAAACTTACTTTAGAGTGTGAACGGGTAAATGTGACATAACATTATGAAGTCCTTTAGGGGCAGTTTAGTTGGTGGAAAAAGCTTGAAAGAAGTTATTAGAACTAATAGTTTTCAGTTGTTGAAAATACGTGAATTTGTGGTTTAATGAAAGCAGAAGCAATTGCGACCAATTTGTGATCTTCTAAAAAGAAAATGTCTGTTATGGTCTTGGAAGTGAGGAGACAAGGAGCTGGATGCATCTCCTTCATTATTACATTACTACATTATCCTTTTCAATTAGAGATTGTAGCTGGGTTTTGTTCACTGCTGTGATAGTCACTATGAAACCCATGCTGCTGTGAAAGCTGCTGTATGTGATCTAGCATCGTGTGTGGTCGTGTGCATGTGTGTGTGTGTTTTATTTCTCTTTTTAAAGTATGTGAAGCACTTTGTGCTACAACAATCATATAGAAAGTGCTATATAAATAAAGTTTTATTTGATTTGATGTGGCAGTACTATGAAGGTCTTTGCTGGATTGTAACCAGTGCTGTTTTCAAACCTCATTACGTTTAAACATTGCTCAAGCATTTCCAGATGTGTAATCTACCCACACCTCAAACTAATACAATCCAACATCATCAGAGTCTTTGTTTAGACGATTTGACCACAAGCATTTTTCTAATCTGCCTCACTCTATTTTAGACGAGCTTCAGGTTCAGAGAAGATAACATTTTGCATTGTATTCACATTTTGCTTCTGCATTGCAATGTAAAGCTTTATATTGTATTTTTACATACTGCTAAATTTGCTGAGCTTGTCACGACTGCAGCATCGTACCTGTCACAGTTTTGAGTAAGGACCTCAAAGTTACAGAATGCATAAACAAATGTGATTTTCTTGCACAACAGTAAAGACAAGTGGTATTTTTCACTATGATGCAATGTGCAGTTTGTTTAGCGTAAAAATGTGATGGTTTTTCCCTCATGGTTTGTGAAGTCTTCTCAACATCGCCATGTCCAATTGTGTCAGAAATAAAGGATATGTTGCATTGTGACTGACATGCAATCAGACCTGTGTCTCACTAAGTGTTCAGTCTTTATGATGATTAACCAGATGTGTCGCCCTCTTTCATTCAGCCACTGTCCGGCCCAAAGATGCTGTCACTCACAACCAGCTGGCAATGTTTGGAGAGTATGTGGCTGAGATGATGCCCAAATATGTCCAGCAGGTCCAGGTCAGTTTACGTAAAACCACATACACTCAAACTCAGATTGAGGTAATCTTTTACTTTGGCAGTGAGGATTGGAGTTTATGAAACTATATGATGCTAGTCTGTACACAACAGCAACCAATGAATTGATGAGGCTTGATCCTGAAAGATGACCTTTTAAATAACAAACTGAAAATGTGGAAAATAGAGGTGGCATAAAAGCCCAGTATGGTTTTAAGTGGCGGTTTTATACTGTCCTGTTTAAAAACCTGCAGGTGACCTGTTATAACGAGCTGGAGGTGATGATCCACCCTGACGGAGTGATTCCGGTGCTCACCTTCTTGAGGGACCACACCAACGCTCAGTTCAGAAACATGATCGACCTGACAGCTGTCGACATCCCCACACGGCAGAACCGCTTTGAGGTCACTGCGGGACCACACACACACACACACACGCGCCAGCATGCACGCACACACTGAAACAAACCCGACCTGTTAACACTGAATGCTATTTTCAACAACATTTTAACTTCTGTGTTAGATGTTTTCATAGATACTATTTGTGTGTGTTCTGCCTTACAGATCGTGTACAACCTGCTCTCGCTGCGCTACAACACTCGTCTCCGAGTCAAAACGTACACGGATGAGTTAACACCAGTAGATTCTGCCGTCACCGTCCACAAGGCTGCCAACTGGTACGAGAGGGAGGTGAGTCACATCCTGCAGATTGGTCACGGTTTATATTTAAGCCCCATGACAGTACACTGGCAGAGACCCACACTTACTGAGCCTGCTCTTGTGTGTTGAACCAGGTGTGGGACATGTTTGGGGTGTTCTTTGCCAACCATCCAGACCTGAGGCGCATTCTGACAGACTACGGCTTTGAGGGTCACCCATTCAGGAAGGACTTCCCTCTGTCAGGATATGTGGAGGTGAGTTCTACCAGCAGGAGCCAGATTAGTAAAACTGAGGATTTGCAATCTGTCAGTAGTCGAGCCAGATGTATTTCAAGAGTATTTATAAACAGCTGCTGACTAAAGTATTGCACCATGACACCAATGACAACGAAAGATAGAAATCAAAGGAATGTAACATTTTCGACAAGGAAACGACTCATGACCCCCTCTGCAGGTGCGTTACGATGACGAGTTGAAGCGTGTGGTGGCCGAGCCCGTGGAGCTGGCGCAGGAGTTCAGGAAGTTTGACCTGAACACGCCCTGGGAGGTTTTCCCCGCCTACCGAGAGCCCAAAGACGCCGCGCCCAAACTGGAGGCCGGCGACACGACCCCCGAGAAGAAGTGATGCCCCTTCAGTCCAGTCTGCAAACAGTTCACACTATTATGTGTCTGCGTGCGTCACCCTGAGAGTCCAGACCCTCGAGAATTCAATATTTATGTAAATAAAAATACAAATAAAATCGTCTCAAAAGGAGTTTGTGATGTTTGTGTATTTTTGCAAAAGTGTGCAGAAATACTGTTTGAAGGCAGAGAATGTCCTGGACAGACGCCTGTCCAGAGCAGACACACTGAAATACACACCAACAAGTGATTAATAGTCACCATCCAGGAAGAACTTGTAAACTCTGAGAAAAGTGAATTGAAGATTAAAGGTTCTGTTGAAATAGACACTTTGTTTTTGAGTGAAATTGAAAATAAAATAAATTAAACTGCAAGAATCTTCAAATGGAAACGGACCTCGTGCTGGTTAAACTAGACTCGGGCTAATTAAAAGGTTTTTTTTTTTTTTTTATACCATGCATTTAAATTATATTCAAAATTGAAACTTGAGTTTTTAGTTTTAGAACTTGACAGGAATATTTTCAACCTGACTGACACGGTGACAGACTGACACATACCTCACTCTTAACAGGCAGAAACAAGCTTTTATTTAGACTTCTGAAATTCCAGATCTGGAGACTTTAAAGTTGAGTTTTACAACCAGACCTAGATTATAGAAAAGAAACACTGTTTCCGTTTCTACGAGAGTTTAACTCTTGAAACTACATCTATTTTCTTAAAGCATGTGCAGAAGTCATTAAGACAACTGGGTTTTAAAACTAGAAATTATATTACCTTTGATAATTCTGATTATCAAAGGTAATATAAGAAATAAATAAAAAACCTTCAGAGCACAAAAGCACCGCTTGTGCACAAATCAACCACATTGGAATAAACCAGCAGGTGGCGCTACAGCACAGAGGATTGAATCAAACTTAAAAGCGTTTTTAATAGAACAGCACAGCACAGACCAGGCATTTCTTGTACTTTTATTTTGTCAAACATATTCATTGAAGCATTCATTTAACATGTAAGAAATAGTCAAAACACCTCAAAGAGTCGACATGATTCAGACTATTGAAAACGAGACATGGGTCAAAAAAGTTTTTTTTTTTTAACATTTATGCACTCCTCATACAGAAATCTGCTTATTTTGGTAATTAAACAAATCAAATCCATTACTAAGCAACACACCTTGACCCATGCCGCTTCACATATTTTTCTAATACACAATCTTTCATTTGGATTATCAGAAACAGAGAAGCACAGACCAGAAAAACATCCAACATATTGTCAGTTACTGTACAGATAATTCCCTTATCAATAAAAGTACACAGTTAACAGGCGCTGACTGGGCCTGTGAAGCTGCTGGGCAGTCTTGATAAGGTAATGTTTTATTTCACTGTATTTTCTGTTACATGCATGCATCACAGAAATGCTTCCGAGTCTTTTACTCGACATGAATTTTGTGCAGGCTCTGCAGACTGGCTGGGACTTTTATTTTTTATTTTTTAATGAAATACATCAGAATTGCCTCACAGTAAAAGTGAGGCAATCGTAGGTGAACTGCTCCGAGCACTGAAACCACCGAGGCCCAGACTGTGACAGAATACATTATTATCTGAAATGAGGCACACCGCAGTATAATTTCATACTTTATGGGGGCAAATAAAAAGCATTTCATTGTTTGAAATTTCACTTTCTTAGAAGTCAGTGGAAGCCGTAGAGGACAGGAAATTGACGATTAGTGAAAGTGTGGTGGAGAGCGGCCTGAAGCCAGACTCCCACTGACGGTTATTAGTTTCCAGACAAGGTGCAAAGGGGTGCGTTTACTCTGTGCCAAAAAGAGCCGCACCGAAGCACAAACTAGTATGACTTCTCACCTCTCTGACTGTGCAACACCCTCACATTTTCATTTTTATCTCAGTGATATTTAATGTGACCTTTGAAGGTTTTATTTCCATAACAAATACCCAGCACAGTGTCCACGGGGACCTCGAAAATTATTCAGAACACCTAAAATTGTCTTGCTTTTCTCTTTTTTCGATGAACATTTGCTTTCAAGTAGATATGAAAATGACAATTGAGCGAAGAAGTTATGAAACAAAAATTGTTTATCTTAAAATGATCTCAAAACAGTAATTATTCAAGATTTTTGTCTAAAGTAGCCCTTCATACAAGTCAGAACCGTTGAAATAACTCAAGGAGCCATATGCGCTAAAGCCACTTTTCCTTCCATGCAAGCTTTGGGTGGACGATTTGTAAATGGTGCTCGACTTTATAACACTTGAAACTGGGGCAGACTGTGTATTTTGTGTATAGAGCAGCACCAATCAGAGCCGTTTTGGATAATAACACATAATGCTACGTCACCATGGAAGAAGTATCATAACACCTGCCAGTAAATGTAATAACTTGCCAATAGTAGAAGCTATTTGAGCTATTGTTGTAAGAATGTTTTGCCAATAATCTAATAACATTACGGAGTTTTGCAAATAAAATGCTTTCAAAATGTAAAAACTGCAGTGCTTTTTTTTTTTTTAATTATACATGAATACAACTGCATTTCTTGGAAATAAAAGTTTTTTTTTTTTTTTTTTAGGTTTCTAATCAGAAATAATTATAATGGATGGCATGGTGGTTGGATTCATTCAATAACGACCATAATATCTATCAATATCTCTCAATTATAGTGTTTAAAAATATCGTGTTATTTTATATGATTGGCAAGTTATTACATTATATCTTTATTACATTCAAAATGACAATAAAGATTAAGTTTCTCTGAATTATGACATTATTGTTTGCTACACATGACTTGAAGTTACATGTTAGATAAATAATTACATTAATGAAATTAGTAACAGCGTTACAGTTACGGGGTAATAATTAATCTTTCTTTTTTTAAATATAAAATGTAGAACTACTGTCTCTTTAAACCTTCCATCATTAGTGATCATTGAACCTGCTGTGTTGATGGTTACTATTTCAATAAACCCCTTTTTAATGAAGGAGGGACGTCGAATTATCCTTCAGCTAACCTTCTGACAGAAATATGAAAGCTGCACCGACATAAATAACAAAATAACTTTAAATGTATCCTGTATCCTCAGTAGCTGTCTGCATGTTGGTATTTTATCTCAGATGTTGTGTTGCTACTTTTTCTCCTTGTCATCAGTTCACGAATTCCTTTCTTTCAAGAAATGCTGTCCTCTTGAATATAGAGCATCTTCCTCCCACTAACTTATCATTTGAACTTAATAATTATTCATGAGATTGACCCGACCTGACTTTTTGTTTTCAGTAAAATTACTTTACAACTATTTTAAGGAGAGAATGTCCAACTGCAATCGAAACCTACTGACTCTTCTAACACTGAATCATCAGTGAATCTGACAGGAAGCCAAACAAAATATAACAAAAAAATTATATCTTTTTATAGGGTTGGTGCAATAAGCAACCTTTCCATAGTTAATTAGATCATTATTAACTGAGAGATAAAGATGAAATAAATGCAGTCTTTTCACTGGTTTGAGAACCCTGCTTAAAACACTGGTAGCTCAAATCAGAGCAACTCTTAAATATCAACATGGTACATTTATGAAAATGAAATTCGTGGACTCTGCTGTGTTAACATTTAATGACATCTGTTTCGCAGTGAGGGAGCAAGTGACTAATGGAGCCTTTTGGAAGGACACTGTTGTGTTGAGAACATTTGCGTCTCATAAATTCTCATCTAGTTAACTGTAATAAAAATAAATGCAAGTGTTTGGTGAAAGTGAAGTGTCATTTCGCACAGCTCGTCTCCAGCAGAGAAGGTGATTTCATGAAGTCAGGGTTCATCACAATGAGAACAGCATCATCTTTTTTCCCAGTGGCGTGAAATTACACAGACATGCATATTAGAGCAGCCCGGGAGAAGCAATTCAATTTTCCCCACAGTGGTCGCCATCTGAAGACATGAATTAAACGCTGCTAGAATTAGAAATCAAATTATGGTCCAGATCCCCGCAGGCCCAGCGGTGGCATGTGGTCAACAGTCGGGTGGATATGGACTCTGCACATTTTTCCCAAAACACGTCAGCTTCGTCCCGTCGTCCTTTTGGTCCTGCTGCGGCCAAAATCGGGGCGAGAAACACCAAACTCGCAAAAGACAAATAGAGTGACTCATTTTGACACAAAACACAAAGGTCATATTATTTCACATGCCTCTGAAGACATACAAAGAAAATAAAGTGACTTTTCACTTACAAGCAGAAACAGCAAGTCTTTGACGAGGATAACGGGACTTAAAGGAATATTTCACTCAAAATGAAACTTCAGATACTTTCTGCCTCACTTTTAGGTCAGGTGGGACTCCCACTGGTCTACTCTAAAGCTCAAATAAAACCCAAAGATTTGCATAAAAAAACTCAAACTGAATGCAGCTAAATGAGACTGATGCTGCATTCATGGAAACTGAGGAAGTTGTCACCTTTGAGTTGAGTGTGTTCACCTGAAAGCAGGAAAGACCGAGAAGTTATTTTCTGCACAAGTCCCCAGATAAATGGTGTGTCTATGAGTAACTGGGATATAGGAAGGTCCCACTTTTGAGCTGCAGAGCAGACATGGGGGCCCAGTGATGAGTGGATTCAGCTGATAGAAAAGTGAGTGCGTAATGACTGAGGTTTCATTACAAAGAAAAATATTCACATTTGTGTGGGATTAAGTGAAATCCTGGGAAGCCATTAGCTGAAAATTTAAGAAATTTTCTTTATAAGCTCTGCACTCAGTCCAAAAGTCTTTGTGACTTGTTGAAGGAATTCATAATAAGTAGGGAAAAACTGCCCCGGTGCAATAACTGAAGGCTGACCAATGCCTTCTGCAAACACTTAGATTTTCCCATTTTGCATGAATTCCTCCCACAATGTTCAGTCCTTCACTAACGTGCTGCAGCTAGGGCTTCTTTTCTGCATATGACTGGCTGATGGCACTGCTGCTGCTGCTGGAGGTGGAGGTGGAGTTAGGGAAATCAGGGTAAACCAGAAAGCCGGTGAAGGTGATGTACTTGGCGTGGTTGCTGTAGGCACCAAATCCGTCCCTCTGGTGGGAGTAAAGCCAGACCGTGTCACCCGGTTTGAGCGACAGCATCACGCTCTGACTCTGCAGGGCCTTCTCGCCCTGGCTGTCGTCGTAGATCATCGCCTGCACCTCCAAGCGGTTCTTCATCAGCTTGACGGACAGCGTCTTTTGGGGCATCTTGCCTACGTTGAAGGAGAAGTAGTAGGCGCCTGGGACGCGACAGGTGAACACGCCCTCCGTCACGTTGAAGTCCTCTCCGATGTTGACGAACGCCGTGTCGAAGCTGACGGGCTGGTGCTGCGGCAGGCCCACCTGGTCTACTCCCACAATGCTCTGCGTGCGTCCCACTGAAAAGGCAGATCTCTGGTCATCCTCATCGTCGCTCTCTTCATCCTCCTCCTCCTCTTCCTCTTTGTGTGGCGGCTCCTTGTCCTCCGCCGTGTCTCTCGCTCCAGACTTGACGGGCTCTGTGGCCTGCTTGCTGTTCACGTTGGGAGCACTGTCCTGCAGGGGCTGCTGGGAGTTGTCGTCAGGGTGGTCGTGATGGTGGTGGTGTGTCTGGTAGTCGTAGATGTCGGGGTAGACGAGGTAGCCGTTGAAGGTGGTGTAGTGCCCAGTGTTGCTGTAGAGTGCGTAGCGAGGGTCGCCATGAAGGCGGAGCCAGACGGTGTCGCCAAACTCGAGCTGCAGCATGACGCTCTGACTCTGCACCTGAAGAACAAGGTAGACTTAATTTTTTTCCGGTGACGGATTCATGTCTGGGTCTCTTTTACGTCAAGGCACACACGCCAAACACATAATCCAATCATCTACCTGACACAGCTCTGCATTAAGGAGAATAATCCCCTCTGTTCTGCTTTCATTTCCCAGCTCGACACAAACACACCCTCAGTGACAACTACTGTAATCTCTGACATGATAAAAGACACCTGTAAACATTTCCTTAGAGAGGGATGCCTCCTAAAACACAATTTAGACACATCAGAGGATGACAGGCCTGTCTGAAATCTGACTTCTTGAAGGCAAATATCCACATTTTGGTAAATATGCTTATTTGCTTTCTTGCCAAGAGGAAGATCAAAAGCTCAGTTTTGTTTGACTGTGTTAACTAAAGACATCAACAACAGTTAGACCTCGTTCCCTGTTGAAAAAGAAACCACAACATGCACCCATATGGTTTTATTTCTGGTCTATTCTGGTATTTTCTTGTCTATGCTTGTTTATTATTCACCTTCATTAAACCAGGATGTCTCAGTGATATTCAATAAATCTTATTTACAAGTGAGTCCTTAATGCTGATCCATGATGCTTTACACTGGTCTGCATTGATTTGTGCTGGTGTTACTTTTATCTGCAGGTTTTTACCAGTCTCTGCTGGTCTATACAAGTCTATATTGATTTACTCTGCTCTATGTTGGTCAATATTAACATTATCTTTATCGATCTATTGTGGTTTATGCTGGTCTGGGCTTGGTTATACTGATTTATACATTGAAAAATTTAAATTTCAGTACTTGTCTAAACCAGGTTACTGACATCAACTCACAATATAAGCTGGCATAAACAGCATAAGCACCATATCATGTGCTGGTGATACCGGCTCATGTGTCACAGCAACCTCACAATAAAACAGCAATGTAGACATTAGTGAGACATCCATTTTGAGTAACTAATAAAGAAAGTCTAATAGTATTTCCTAAAGTAAATATGAAACGTTATCAAGTAATGGATTTAAATAAGTCGTACTGGTTTTGAGAAACCATTTCTGGGCGTGGGCCACTTTCAGCATAGGATTTCCACATTAATGGTTTTTGCAGTGTTATCCAGCTATGTTTCAAGGGACTTACTGGCCTGCATGAATTGATGGTCATTAATCTCTGCAGAGGCCTAATAAAAGCACATTCATTAAAATAATTGTGTATCTAACGTATGTAGGGCAGCAGGATTTCCAAGACCAAGGTGACAGGAAAGCAATGCATTAACTTGGAGGGACCGAGGTCCAAACGAAAGCTCAGAGGGGATAGAGCCTTTTCTGTTGCAGCTGCTCTGCTGTGTAATGAGCTACCGCTGCCCGTCAGACAATCCCCTTCATGTTCCACTTTTAAAACTAATGTTAAGACCCGTTCTTATTCCTTGGCTTTTAACCATGTTTGAGACTCTCTGCCTGGTTTTATTGTTGTCAGTCTTATTGGTTGTTTTTCTCTATTTTACTGTTTTTACTATTCCATTATAACTTTTTTATTTAGCCTATTATGTGAAACACTTGGGCTTCAGCCGCAGCTGTTTTAAAGTGCTCTATAAACAAAAGTGATTTGATTTGACTTAACTTATGTAGCAACCCAGATATGAACATTCATGAATTGTACAATCAAAACTCTTGGAAACATCTGATATTGTGTCAGATGTCTAAAACCTACCTTCCTCTCCTCTCCAGCGTTTTCCTCGTACACGATAGCCTGCACCTCATTCCTGTTCTTCATCAGCATCACGGACAGGTCCTTATGTGGGAACTTTCCCACTGTGAAGGAGAAGTAGTAGGCCCCAGGGATGCGGCAGCGAAACAAGCCAGACTTGGCATCGAAATCCCCACCGATGTTTACGTAAACGCTGTCAAAGGTCACGGTCATCTTTGGTCCGCCCTCCATGCTGCTTGTGCGCGCGACCGAGAAAGCCGAGCGCAGCTCCACGTCGTCCTGCAGACGGGCAAAACCCAACACGCTGCTCGCATGACTCAAGCACAGCAGGCCGATCAGCACATTCACCGGGAGCAGCATCGTATCTGTAGACGAGATCGAAAAAGGAGAGAAATGATCAATGTTTCAGTACATGTGTGACACTTTGTCAATCGAATTATGTTATTTGGTAATTTCACATTTCACTTTTGCAGTCCCTAAATGATGAAATAGGTTGTTTTTTTAATAAGCATTTCCACATGTGATGAAATTGATGAAAAAAAACAATCTTAATGACACTTCAAATTATTGTTATCATTGTTTTTATTATTATTTTCACAATACCACAAGTGTTGTGTTTAATCCTTTTGCTTTGGCAAAGCATATCTGCCTTCAATCAATGTGCCCCTGAGGGATGCATTCAGAAGACAAGTATTCAAAAGGGTGGTAACATGATATTGGAGTAACTGCACTGTATACATGAAATTAGTGTCAATAACATTGTGCACATTTAGACATACACACAATATACCTAGTGATTCAGATTAACGAATATATTTGTCTGCAAGGAACACATAATAATGTTGGGTAGTAAATCAAAGTGGTGTAGTGGTTCCCATCCTTGTACTCCATTGGGGGCCAGATCACATCATAATTGAATATTCACATGTTAAAGAAAACAAAAGAAATGATACAGCTTTTTTTTTTTTTTTTTTTTTCAAAAGCACTGAAGACTGCAAAGGTTCTTGCCTTTGAATGTTCGTGAGAGTGGAGGTGTTGGCAAATTTTCTGCCTCTCTTCTAATGTCTGTACAAATGAGTGGTCTTTTAGAAAGTGGCAGTCTTAGAGACTCCTGGGGAATAAAAGGTTGGTAAACCAGAATACTAAGGGATAGGATGTGAACACAGGGTTGTAAAAGCTTTTGCAGAAAGAAATTGATCCTATTTTGAGATGTTATGTGAAGTGGGTCTCACTTGGATCATTCACACATTTTCATTTGAATTTTATTTAACACAAATTGCATATGATGTCATTTTTAAAATGATTTTTACTGATTATAAAAGTCAAAAAAGTGTGGGCAAAAAAGTCTTGAACGATCATTCAATAACTGACTGGGGCTTAAAGGTCAATGTTTTTTCAATGAATCGAATCATGAAGAAATACAATTCCACAGATCGTTCATTTAATGTTAGTTATTTAGTGACAAGTAAGCTGAAAAATTAAATTTGCATCTCAGCCTGTGAATTTCTGTTCCGGCTAGATGCTCTTGATCTCGGTCTTTTCCCCCCTGGCTGTGCACCTGAAGAAAATGTATTACATTTCACTATTTTATTCAGCTCAATTTAACACAGGAGAAGCTCAAAAGCCTTGTTGCTGCCTGGGCACCGTGCTTATTCATTTTGTTGTTCACCGATGGTAACATTAGTAATAATCATTATTAGTGTTTTTCAGCGTCCCATCACATAATTTCATGCACTACTGGTTGTGCCCTCTCATGACAGATCAGTGATAATTGTTATTTTCCCGGTGTTTCCTGCTAGTTTTCAGTTCCTTATCTCCGGCTTGCATTTTGCCTTGCTGGGTGGAATATCACTAGTCTCTATATTTACAAAGTGCCACACAATGATAGAGTGAGTCACTTTACTCCGGGGCAACATCTATCCCACCTGAGAGTTCAGATTTTTGTTTGGAAAGAATTACAAGATGAAAAGACACAAAAACAACCATAAAAAACGATAGCAAACAATAATTATTCAGAACATAACACAATCATGAAAGAGCAACAGCTGGATAATGACCAAACGGTACCAGATTTAAAAAAATTATATCGAGAAACAGACGTGACAACAAGAATTAACTTTTATTCTCTCACATTCTGACTGAAAAACCTGACAAGGGTATTCAAAACAGCCCGAGCAACATCCTCTCCATCTGGTCAAAGCATCGCTTGCCATTTCATGTGGGATAGTCAATTAAATAACAACAAAGAGAGCAAACATTTCTGCTTAAGAACACAGATAAACCACATTTTTAACTTCACAGTGGCTTTACATAATACATGATATGTATATACAATATTAATGTGTTCATTTACTTGGTTTGCTTGATTTTGTATTTATTATTCTTGCTTTAATATTTAACAGTTTGATTGCAAAGGTAACAGAAAATATGTGAGATTTCATTCTAATTTGAAATCAAATCATGAACCGAGCCTTAGAAAAAATGACGGGAGTTATTGAGAAGCGATGACCAAGGTTTTATATGGCTGTCTTGTTCTATGAAAATGTAGTACAACTGGTGGGAGTTCAGAGTGGGAGGGTTCATCAAACGTTTTACTAAAATCCAGGACCATGTTGTTCATTTTCTGTGTGAAATTAGAAGTTTGTGTTTCACAACTATGATTTTTTATGACCTTGAAACTTTAAGATCTGGTGCACATTCAACTGTATTTGTTTATGTGCTGCTTCATTGAAAAAGAGTCATATATAAAAATGACTGAAGTCATGACCAGTATTGGTAATAATGTATTTTTAAATCAATGTGGAAACATAATGCCACTGTAACCTGCTCAAAATTAGTAATGCAAGTTTCAACGGCTTTGCCTACAGATTCAAAGTCTTTATTCAGAGTAGCTGTGATACACTTGTAGCCTTAAGTACGGTAAACCTTAGCTTGTCTTTACAAGAGCTCTATGCTGCTGTCTATTTGATAGTTGTTTTTTAGTAGTAAAACTAATCGATTCATTCATGAAGATCTAACGTCCAGATTGAATAAGAGTGAACAACTGACTACTTATTGAAAACATAACTGCCACCCACTAACTCTTCATAAACCTCATCATAGTGAATGATTTTACACAGCATTTAATTACTTTATTGAAACTCTTTATGCTTCATTAATCCTGTCCATAATCAGTCAACCTAAAAGCAGAGAGCATCAGAAGATCATCATCCTCATCTTCACAGGGGATATGAAACAAATACCTTGGAGTATATCAAATAGTGTTCTGTATACACACTGAGTCAGGACTCAGGAAGCGCTATGGGTTGTGTGAACTTGTGGCACAACAGGTAATAGCCTCTTGCAGAAATGTCAAAATGGACAAAGAATCACCTTTAGTGTAAAGACACAATGCTCAACAGGGCTGTTTTAGAAGTAAAACAATAAAACCCACACGCATAGTCAGACAACATCTCACATAACCTTTGCGTAATGGAGACAGCATACATTTGCACCTGACAAAAGCACAAAATGGGCTCCAATAAATGTGCCTGAAAACAAAACCCTGACATGCTCTCAATCCCTGAGCTGTGTTTGAGTCATTCAGGCAGATCAGGTCTCAGTAGAGGCTGCAATAATGTGTCTTTTATTAGCAGAGACAAGCTCCTATTCTCTCATTGTCCTCCTTTAATGAACCAACAGGAAGCGAAGGCAAGCAGGTGGAGCTGTCAGCGCTCCCGTCGCACCGTCAAAACAAAAGGAGCCCGGCTTATCTTGTACAGAGCGAAGACCCCCGAGGAGCGACCTCCATGTTCAGGTGGTGCAGACGTATTCTCATCTGTTTATCAGCCTTCATTAGCGTGTTGTGTCATTGATGAAATATACATGACAGCTAATGAAGATGGAACTACTTAACAATGTGCGCAACAACAAAACAAGACTATGAGCCCTCTCTTAACACTGTGCATAGTGCAGTACAGGCACGTCTTTATTAGTTCCAAACCAGCACGGCTCTCGTTTGAATCTCAGGCATCAGCGCTGCTGAATAGGACATATAAAATAATTGGCCATAGCATTACGACCACACTGCCTAACAAAGTTCATGTCCCTCTTTTTCTTCCAAACGGCTCCATTGAATTGTGGACCCCACTGCTGTGATAACTGGCTCCAAGATCTTAGCAGCAGATTCGCAAATTCCTGGAAGTGGCCTCCTAGGATCAGGCATCCCACAGATGCTCTATTGATTCGAGATCTGCAGGATTTTATGGTCAAGTGTACGTTTGTTTCTCAAACTATTCCTGAATCATTTTTAGCCTTGTTGCATGATTCTTTATTCTATTAAAGGATCAACCTCCATCAGCGGATAGCATTTCCATTATAGACTCCTAAGGTCTTAGTTCGGTGGTTCATGTGAAAGTAGTGTTATATGGATGACAGGACCTAAGGATTCCCCACAAACATCACATTGGCTCTGCCAGCTCACTTGTTACCACTTGTTTTGATGGAGTGAACATGACCAACCTGACTGGTCTGAAGGCCTGTGGCTCTAAACTGAGGAAATAGTATGAACTGGGAATTCTGATGCTTTTCTGACTGAACCAGCATTGACTTCTACAGCAATCCGAGCCACAGCAGCTCGTCTGTGAGGTGTACCCACCATGGCCAGCCTTCATTTCCTGTGTGAATTATTGAGCCTGAGCTATTCATAAGCCTGTCATCAATGCAATGCTTTGTCTTATTGGACGTTTGATAGATACTGACCACTGCAGGGGAACAACCTTCAGGAGCTACAGTTTTTGAGATGCTGTTAACCAGTTGTTGAACCATCACATTTTTCCTCTTGTTAAATGTATTTAAACCCTTATACTTTACCTACCTTTAACTCATCAAAGTTGAACATTCACTAACTGCTTTTCCCGCTTACAAGATGAGATAAACATCTGATGGCTTCTTCAGTACTCATTAAATATATTCAATTGTAAACTCAAATCTGCAGGAGACTCACTGAAAGCATGATAATAGTTTTTTTTTTCTTGTGAGAGCCAGATACATTTCAAATAGCACTGACTTTACAAAAAATTAAAAAATACACTGTGGTATATAACTTTTGACACACTTTCAAATTTTTCTGTTCACAATATACGTTTTTTTTTCACTTGGATTTGCTTGAATTTGCGTGAAGGGATGAATAAAGAGACATACAAGATACAAGCTGAGAGTCATAATAACAAGGGCGACTCAGAGAGACATAAAACTCCCTTGAAGACACACAGGCTTGTCATAAAGTGTCCAACAATAACCACACAGACGCTGAACTACTACTCGTCACAAAATACCTACAATTAAAGCTTCAAGCAGCGTTGGTCGGGGCCTCGGGCTCTGGCCTGTCGAGGTCGGCCCAATCATTGCCTCTGCCCATATCATGGCCTCTGGCCCATTTATATACTAACAAAATATACATTTAGAATGTTTTAACAAAAACTTTCATTAAGTATTATTTTGAAAAATGTGGTGTCATCAGAAAGGACTGCATGTTCAGAATTCTTCAAGATTATCGACATCATTTTCTTGTCTGTCAATAAAACGTCCTCCAAATTGACGTGCAGTGTTGGACTGGTTACAAAAAGATAGGAACTACTTACAGTATGTAGTTACTTCATTAAAAAGTAACTCAGTTACTTTGTTAATTACTTACACCAAAAAGTAATGCAACTTAATAGTAACTTTTCAGTTACTTATTTGAAAGACATTCTTCAATACTCCCATTAAAGTCATTTTAGCTTCATTTCAGTGTTGTATGGAAAATAATACAATATTGATCAGTTTGACCGTTGTTATTCATTTCCATTCATGTCACTAAACTCTGCTAAATAAAGTCATTTTCAAACAAACTTATTAAAGTGAGACCAGCACAAATCAAAAATTTTAAAGGATTTCTGAAATAAATAACACAAAACTAGCTGAATATATTATTCCGACTCAAAGAACAGAAATTAAAGTGGCTTCAGAATTATGAAAGCTGTTGTGTTTAGCCCTTAACAATGTTACTGCACAGTTTAAGTGTGAAAACTATCAACAAGGTCTGTATTCTCAACTCAATTAAAATAATGAGCGTATTTCTATTTAGAAAAATTCACCTTGTTCACACCTCGACTCTCCATAATTGGTGTTTTGGATCAGCTGGTTTACCTGGTAACGGGTGACCGACAAGCACGGAAAAATTCAGCAAAAAGTGAGTGACACTGATTAAAAGGGAAACCAGTTATTTCGATACACCCGCCGCGGCGGCACGGCTGTAGACAGGAAGAAGTACAATACGACTTGCCAAAGATAAATTAATTCACCAAGAAACGGAGAAACGCACCGTATTGTAACGGTAACTGAGTTATTTTATTTAATAAGTAATGCGTTACAGTATTAGTTACTGTCAAAAGTAACCGCGTTATAGTAACACGTTACAAGTAAGGCGTTATTGCCCAACACAGTTGGCTCCCTACGACATTCCTACGGGGCGTGGTAGCCGTTTTAGTAGTGGCGCTACAGAGCACATTTGGCACTGTGGGGGTTAATTTTTACATTTTCTGAAATAATTCACCCGCCCTGATGAGCGGGATAAATTTGGTGAGCTTTTGAGCGTGTTTAAGGGGTCAAATTTGGGTTTCAGTTCCTGCCGTGGCGGAAAAAGAAACATTAAACAAGCAAAAACAATAGGGTCCCGGCCCTCCAGGCCAAGGCCCATGAATATACATAAAATAACAGAGACACATACAATCACCACTGCTGAAATTTTGCTTCAAGGACTTTTTTAAAGATTAACGCCATGCCATTAGTTTTTAAGCAGCAAAAATGACATTTATTTCAAATCTACTGTTATTTAAACATTGCTTACCATGTCAAGATCGAGTGAAGTGTCAGACTATGCAATACTTTTTGCCTTATTGTGCAGGGTGCACCTCATGCCTTTTTTCCCTCCCCTTGTTGTAATGCATCACAGCTGAAACCTTGGAGTTATTCACCATGAAAACTTAATGTTCTCTTGTATGTTTGTACTAAATTGACCTCTTTAAATGGAAACTAATTACAGCAGTTAATTGTACTTAAAGCACTGAGGCACAACTGATCGTTTTTGTCTGATTACTCGTCCCACTGCAGCGAGGGGAGAAATCCATTCTGCCACAGTGAAAAATGCTGCAGTACCAGCTCCCTGCAGAAAATTTCCTTTTATGAATCATACCACACACTTTTTAACCACCGCCATGAAAAACAAACAAATAATGCAGCAATGAGGATTGCTCATATAATGGCAGCTTAGCAGTAAGAAATTGTGTTTGTTTGCCTGCGTAATGGCAGCAGTTTTAACGAGTTATGTTGATAGTCTGTATTCTGCAGTGTGATGCTTCAGGTTCAAACAGCAATGAAAGAATAGATCAAACAAACCTCTTCCATAATGAGCACCCATGGGAGTGAGGCAAAGAGAGGACCAGCGCAAAAATGCAGAACATAACCAAATGAAGCAAAATTAGTCTGTGCAAGTTTCAGAAGTACAAGTTGTTTTTTTGTTTTTGTTTTGGGAGGCTGGAGTTTGCATTTATTATAATTTCACTAATCAGCCACGGCACAATTTCAAAGTTAAAATTCATCAGCCAAGTTCAACCTGGCATCCATCCATCCTCCATCCATCCATCCATTCATCCATCCATCCATCCATCCATCCATCCATCCATCCATCCATCCATCCATCCATCCATCCATCCATCCATCCATCCATCCATTGGGCTCATCAATGAGTAATAGGCAGTCTTTCGCAGGTTTTCTGTCCGTCACAGAGAGACACAAAACCACTCTTAAATATGAAGTAATTGATTTACATAACCCCTACAGGTTCAGGACTGTAGAAAGAAAGCCGGAGTACCATTCAAAAAAAAAAAAAAAAACCTCCACACAGGAGGAACATGAAAACTCCACATGGAAAGGCCTCATTCCCAGATTCGAGCAGGGATCTTCCTACAGCGGGACAATAGTTTTAACCATTACACTACCGTGCAGCCGTCTGACTACTGCAACAGAAATCATTAACAAGCAATTTAAATACACGATGGAACAGATTCCATTATACATCAAATTAACTTTAATCTATTTCCTGGAAATGTTTAAGTAATGGAATCAAAATAAAACTTTGTTCTAGTTTTTAACCATTTACTGAGAAACAAATGGTGCTGTAAGCAGCTGCTGCCAGGGCAACATGAGGAACATTCAAACTGAGCCACCATTGAAATTTCACTGAAATGCAGCCAAAAAACACAGGATTCAAAAGAAAATTTCAGTTCTTTTCTTTTGAGTAAAGTTTTCCACATTTTTCACCCCGGCATAATCAGATGGTTCAAGGCAGGGACAAAACTCATTCGTACTCCCACACCCGCCCACTTCACCGTCCTTAATCATCGGTGGCTGGCATGGAAAGAAAAATATTTATTCTGGGTACTCTCAGCCAGATAGTCTTGGCTGACTTGCCTGTTTTAGTTTATTGTTAAGACAAGGACAGATCTTATACTGCAGTGCAATAACTCTGTAAAGTCAAGTGTATTTACACTGGAAATATTTAAGTAATTTACAATATTGAAATAGTTTGTGAGGTTGTACCTGCTGTTAGATATTAGTTGTGCCCAAATTAGTTTTTTTGTTATTTTGAAATTCTGTAAAATCTAGCACACATTCAAAACAGTCACATACTATATATTAATATTCAAGGTTATCCAAAATAGAATTTACCAAAATATTTATGAAAGTGGAAGTCTGGTGTCACAGCTCATATTAAGTTTATGGAAATCTTGCCACATACTGAACTGCACATTTTTTTATTTTTATTATGGGATTACAACAATCCTGCCACATGTCTCTCAAACACAATATCACAACTTCTTCAATACAAATGAATTTAAAGTTAAATTTAAAAAATGGCATCATCACTAGCTTTAAAAGCTGAAGCAGGGTTTTGGAAAACATGTATGTGATATGTTTTTCATGTCTTCAGATCATGTTCTGTTCACTCGCATGTTGACCAACTACAACAAAACATCCATGTTAAAGTAGTCGCTTTTCATCTGAAGTAACTTCAGTGTCTGGCTTTAGGATGCTTTGGCATGATGACAGGAGAATCAAATAACCCACCCAATGCAATTAAAACATGCTGTGCTCCTCCATCTAAGTCACAGCCCCCGCTAAGTAACATTATCATATTGAGTCTCGGAGGTGGGCTCCTCCATTTCAGTATTTCAGTGTCAGCCCAACTGCATTATTTATTCGTGACCATGCTGCTGGCTGATATTTTTTTAAGTGGCCACATGGCTATGACTGAAAACAAAATGTGACAAAAACACAATAAATATGACCCCCCCTCACCCCCACCCACCGCAGACCCCAGGGCATCATGGAAACGGGCTGTTGAGAACAAGTACTTTGTTTCTTTTTCATCATTATAGGCTCATTTTTATGTATTCTGCAGTAAAGTGGTGTCGAGTTATCATTCAAATTAAATAATAAAATTTATTCAATTCATTCAAATATTTCTCCTTTATATAAATGACTCAGTGATGCAAATTATAACTGTGTTGTGTTTCCTCCTGAAGCTCTTAACTGAACAGCTTTGTAGGATCCTTCACAAGTTAATTACTCAAATGAAAAGTGTGGGCTTGAATCAAGAAACCGATACATTTGTTATTTCAGCACACAATGGTACTACTTTCCTCTCATTGACCCCTCAGCAAATTATGGAAAACTGAGGCTTACCATCAGCATTAATTATGATGACGTGAAAGCACTGAGATCGGAGGCAATCGTAAATCAGTCTGCACTGATAAACCTAAAGAAAACTGAATCTGGTAATGGGATTTCATTAGTCATGGATTACAATAGTAATTACAAATTCTTGCTAATAAATAATCGTTTCCAGACCTCATTTCATAAACCTCTGTTCTGGGAAATTCCCAGCAGGCTGAGCAGCCTCGGAGGACTCGTTCCTTCAGTAAGCCCCGGATCTTTACTGCAGTCTCCTTTCACACAGCATGTCCTTGCTCATTGTATTGTGTTTACTCTCCTCCTGGAGTAAATAAAATCCCGGTTCCAGAGTGTGTTTCCAGATGCTTTCTGCCTCCAGGTGACAACATCTCCTAAAATCTGACAAGAGTTATTCTAACGATTTGCAGAGATAATCAAACTCTCCAAAGAGAATCTGGTACGACAACATGAAAACAGGAAGCCTAATAATTTTATTATATGGTTCTCAATACTTTAGAACAAACAGAGTCCAAAGAGGGAAAAGAGTTGCAGCAATATTGGGAGCATTTTAGGAGAATTTAAGTGTGGAGAAAGCAATTTCTTCAGGGACACAAGGTGAAAGAAGAAAGCAGGAGAGGACTGATGCTAAAATTAGAAGTGAAAACAGAGAAGCTGAAGCAATACATTTACTAGTTTAAATGACTAATTAGGCAAATAGTTTAAACATGATTCCAGTTGAGCCCATATTCAGAGAGCCAGGAAGCATTTTCAAAGAAAACCCACGTTGAGTGACTCACCACTTCTCTAAATCAACAGAAATGCCTCCAGAAGAGAGTTTGATATTTACCTTAAATCTAAAATAGAAGCAATCCTCCCCATTCTTCGTGTTAAAAAGCCCTTTCACGCCTTTACATTGTTGTTTACGACTAGTTTATGCTGACATCCAGGAAATGCTGCATTGACCCAGAAGATAAAGAACTGCCCACCTGAGTAACATTGACAGAACAATCAGGATAAATCTGACCCTGGAGGGGGGGATCACTCACAGTCTCAGGAGAGCATCAGCATGGATGTGTGAATCCCTGCAGCTTAAAATACATGGCAGTGCAGTAGTTCCTCCATAAATTACTCGTTGTTTAAACTGACTCAAAGCTATCTATATACACTTGTTGGTGTCAGTATTCTGTAATTGCAAAATTTCATTTTTCAACAGTGACTATGTTTTACATAATGTCAACACCAGGTAGCGCCATTACAGCACATGCTGAGCTGATGACAGAAGGCAGCTACTCTGAACACGAAGTCTGATTTTGGTGATTTACATATCAGTTAACACAGAGTTCACAATGTCAGACTGAGCTGATTTTAGGATCATAGGATTGTAGGATCGTAACCTGGTTGCCGCAGTTATCTTCCTGAAATGGTTGTTCACTAGTGAGAAACTGTAACTACAGTACACAAGAGTTTATTGAAATAGTTTTGATGAATGGTTCTACTGGTAAATAACCACTAAAGTGACAGTGTTGCGGTATTGTGTTACATTACAACACTGTAATCGGACTTCCTTCTGCTCCAGTGGTCTCTGCCAGTAATTAATTCTGCCATTCATCACTGCTATCTGTTCACTTGTATCTACAAAATCTCTGTGACTGTGATTATAACCATGTTTGACATTCCGAGTCAGGCTGCTCCGGCTTTGAGGATTGATGTGCCCTTCTAGCGAATAGATAGAGAGTGCAACAGAGAGATTGAGGGACACACCAGCCGGTATTTATGTATTTTTGAGGCAGCAGAAACTTGTCAGTTGAAACCATTTTGTCTCCAAAAGGTCAGCCTACATCAAAGGTTTCAAAGCGCGCCTTATTTTTAGCCTGACCTTCATGCACAAGTATATACAGTAAAATCTTTAAGTGTCTATATCTGTGAATTAGCCAACTCTTGAATCTCCAACAGCATTTTTAATTACATTTAAAATGCAAAGCAAAGTTAAAGGACACGTGTTTGATTATCAGCGCAGGCGTTTCACGTCACCTTAGTGAACCTAATGTGCTCAAAGCCAGCAGCTTCCTTCTTTCACAGGTTTTATTTTCATCCAATACTTTAATCACCTCCCCATCAAATTAAACACCACCTCATCGGTCCTTCTACTCCGTCCCTCGCTCAGGTTGTGGCTCTCCCTGAGATCTGCCTGTAGTCTAAAAATAGAACGAGGAGAGGCTGATTTCTTCTCCCTGGAGACAGATCAATAACTGATGATTGAGATGGAGAAAGAAAAGGAGGACAGGAGAGGAGGGAGAGGAAATGAAAGACGAAGGTGTCGACGATGACAAAAGAAGATGAACAAATGTCGAAGAATTTCCTGTGAGAGTGGAGTTTGTGTGAAATGTGAGGATGTGGGATGTAGTTTGGCTGAAATACTTGACGTGTGTGTGTGTGTGTGTGTGTGTGTGTGTGTGTGTGTGTGTGTGCGTGTGTGTGTGTGTGTGTGTGTGTGTGTGTGTGTGTGTGTGTGTGTGTGTGTGTGTGTGTGT
>OMNM01014611.1:3001-13138 GCA_900302745.1 Parablennius parvicornis | reverse complement strand
CCTGGGAGTAAGGGGAGGAGGTGAGATATGGGCCTACAGCAGTGGCAGCGCCGGGGTAATTAACAGTGCCATTACTCCTCCTGCACAGCGTGCACGTGCACGAGTGTGTGCAGTCCCTGTTTGGAATGCAGCAAGGAGTTAGAATGTTTTCACAATGCAGAGTAGAACGATCGGGGGGTTAAATCACAGGTCGCAGCTTCACTGCCTGATGTGATGTCCTTCTTTAAAACAGTGCTTGTTAGTAAAGTCAACATTGTTGAAAAGAAAAACCATGAAAGTGTCATTTTCCTTCGTTTGCAGATTTGTCAGTTTAAAGCTTTTATATTACGCTCAAGGCAATCCTTTGAAAATGAACATTTTCATTCTGTAATGTTATTAAAGTACATTGCAATTTTTTTACTTTTGGGACTTTTTCAAAAAGAGTATGTATAAACATCTATTGTCAGTAAAATCTGAGGAGTAGAGACACCCTAAGAACCAAGGTCAAATGTCCACTCTTCAGAGGTCATCAGGACAAACTGTAGGATCGGCAGATATTGAATGAACTAAACGCCAAATGCGTGATAGAAGAAATACACTTTTTTATTTCGAAGCACATAATAGAACGAATACAAAGCAATGTATACAACATAAATGTAAAAAAATATGTCCATGAAGGTTAAAAGAAATTCTAATAATAAATGTATACAATAATATACACAAATATTTGGAGCTGAAAACGACAATATTATACAACAGTACATCTAGAAAAACAAAAGAAAGATGCGTAACAGTAACCTGCGGTTGACTCACACAAACAAGTGTTAAAAATATGTCACTTCCTAAATATTCCGTTGAGTGCACCACGAAGGGTTAAACGTTCTGACACGATCACGTCTTTCAATACATCGGTGTAAATTTCACTCCGACGCCTCTTGTAAATTGTCTCCATTAAAACCGAGATGCTGCACGTTGCTGCAGTTGTACTTCACAGGTCAGTGAAAATCTGTCAGACTGAAGATTAAAGAAGTTGTATCTGGTCGCGGAGCGCCTCTGCTCTCTACCACCCCCTGCTCCAAAAAGAAAAATCAATTATTTCATTTCCACGCAGAAAAGTGACAATTATCTCCCAAATTAGGAGGATTATTTTATTGTCAGTTAAATTGGATAAGGGCAATTTCTGTAATCACGCGTCTTTGTGCAGACTAATCTTTTGTAGACATCAGGGCTCCGCGTCTCGGTCTGAGAGGAGCTTTACAGCAGGTGGCTTCCACAATCAGAGCTGTGATCGGCTGAAGTTCACCGGATCACAAATCATCTCTCACTTGGCGATAATCTGCTGGGGATGATTGACAGGCGGCGTGGAGTGGGTAGTTGTTGCTGATGGCGTTTGTTAAAGCCCACAAAGCCGATATTCAACAAATGAGTCATAAAACGTAATGAATGCAGTTCAGTGAATATTTTATTTTCCTTTTTTTAAATCTTCTTGTTGAGTGAGGAAATTACACCTGAGTTGTTTGCCTCTAGTGTTCATCATCCAGGAAGAGCCTGGGTGGAGTCAGAACCCTGTCGTTGAAAATTGTTTGGAGCTTGTGTGCGTGTGTGTGTGTCTTGAAATTAATTTGTTTATGCACATGTATACAGGGATGTCTGTGCATTCGTATCTTTGTGAATGTACAAAATGCGTGTGTGCCCGCCTGCCTGTGTGCACGTGTATGTATGCATTTTTGTGAATCAATCGATCAACTTTATTTATACAGCACTGTTTAAACATAGAATGTAATACAAAGTGCTTAACACGATTAAAAACAATGTGAAGACAGAAACAAAGGTACACACACACACACACACACACATAGTTACATACACATAGGCAGACATGCCTGGTACCACTGAGGACTAAGGTGAGGAAAGGGCCACATTTGGGGGATGTCTGTATGCGTGTGCGCAAACACAAACACATGTTCATTTGTGTTTATGTATGTGTATGTGTATATATTTGTGCATCTTTGTGCATTTGTGTACATGCACAGTTGCATGCATGTTTATGTGCATGTGTTAGGCCTCGTTCACACTGCAAGGAAAAGCGACGCAATTCAGATTATTTGCTCACAAGGAACTCTTATCCAACCTCTTCTGTGGCCGTATGAAAGCACAAATCTCACACCCGACCCAGGCCTCCATATTTTTCTAAATGGGACTGCTTCATCATCGATGAGTGACCGACGTCACGGATAAGCGCCGGAGGAAGTGGCTCTGCCAAAATCTTAAAAGTTGTTCTCTCTTTCTTCTTTCCCTCGTCATGTTGTCGAGATTTTGTCGGCTCGTATTTAACAACCACTTGGAAATTAATCTACTAAATCTAAATTGAATGAATCTAAATTTGGGAGCCAAAATTTTACATTTTAATTTGTATATTAGTTTTACGGTTTTATCATGATTCCTATACAAGGTTTTGGGCTGGTTTTTAATGAGCTGTGTGGGGTTTACGTAGCTTAGGCTGGAAACAGTGAGTCACATCTGGCAACCCTGGTGCTGACCAGCGTGCCATGCGTAAATATACGTGTTCGCCGTGACTTCATATCGTCTTTTCTGCACTCTGGGGCGTGAAAACATCTGGTGCGATCACGTTCACACTGCAGGTAACGTTTGAAATGATCCCAGCAAGAAATCAGAATTGAGCATTAATACCTGCGGTGTGAACGTAACCTTAGTCTTGCGTGCATTTGTGCATCTGTCTGTGCATGTGTATGCAAGCATGTGTGTTTATGCATGGTTTAATGTGTGCATTTTCATGCATGTGTGTATGTGTGTTTGTGTAAATACACATATGTGTGTATGCATGCATTTGCGTGGATGGATGTGGATTCTTATGCATGTATGTATGTGTGTGTGTCTTTTGTATGTGAACATGTGAATATGACTGTCGTAGAGACCTGAATGAATTCATACAGTCACTTTATGAGATTAAGAGGTTGAAATCAAGAGGAGACACACAGTCATGAGGTACCTACAAAGGTAACGTGTGAGTGTGTGTCTGTATTTCTCTCTTCCTGGAGCCTAAAACCTGGGATTATGCATCACCTGTGGTTTCAGACCCAGTCAACTGTGATCACATCATCTCAAGAAAAGAAAGAAAGCACTGCACGTTTATGAGTGTGTGTTTTTCTTTTTCTTTTTTCTTTTACAATTCAATTTACAACGTGAGACCTCACAGTCTGTGGACACTATAGGGACACACAAGCTCCCTATGAGGATGGACACTGAATCCTGCTGAAAACATGTAAAGTTGGACTGTGGTTAGTGTTAGAATTAGCTTGAGGTGAGATTAAAGATTAGATTAGTGGCGGTTAATGTTCAGAGTGAGTTCGTGGGAAATTAATGAGTCAATGATTTCAAATGCCAGAATTATTCTCAGCACAAACTGTGAAGGCCAGATCCTCTTGAAAATTTTAATATGATTCTACCAGAAGTAACCTGTTATTTGATATCTTTAATTTTTTTCTAAATTAACTGGCTTGTAGAAAACTAAATATTTCATCTCTGACAAACTATTGGATCGCAGGTTGAAAAGGGTAATATTCTCTCTCATCTTGCTCACGGCTGCTATTCTGTAGAGGAAAATAGCAAGGATGAGTTCCACTTTTGAAATAGAGTCAAATCAGACTTATTTTCATTGTCGTTAAAAATAATGGAATTGTAAATAACAGCCGTTCATTTGCTATGTAAATATATGAAGAGGTTTAAAGCTTTAAAAGAGAAAAGTAAGATGTATAAAAAAAAAACTCATACCACAGTCAACCCAAATGTCATCATTCTAACTTTCCACTATTCTAAATGCATTTTTATCTGTTTTATTTAAATTATTTAACTACTCTGTTTAAGAGTGCTATTATTTTCATAATAACTTACTTTATCTCTATGATTTCAATGTGTTTCTTTTTAAATTTGTGGTTTTGTGAAGCACATTGAATTGCTTTGTGTATGAACAATGTTATACAAATAAACTTCCCTTACATCAAAATGTATGATTGTAGAAATGGATTTTTTTTTCCTACCTCAATAGAATTTCCTAAATCAGTAATTCAACAATGTAGCTATTTGTCTTTGAAAAACTCTAATGTAAATACTCCTGTTTGTGCAATATCCGTCATGATGTTATTTTGATTTTCATAGTAAATTTTTTATTTCCCACCTGCAGAACACACACAGATGGCAGTTTGCGCGCATTTCATGCAACCTTCATTGCAGATTAATCCCTGGAGGTTCATGCAATGAATGGACTCAAAATGTAGCTGATGGTGAAATCAGGAAACTTTGAATTGAAGATGTGTTTTAGGGTCAGACTGCGGTCAGCATCAGTAGTTTCAGTTATAACGTATTGGCCCGTAAGACATTAAAATATACTGTGTGTGTGCGTGTGTGTGTGTGTGTGTGTGTGTGTGTGTGTGTGTGTGTTTGTGTTAGAAAAGCTGAAGTTAAGAAACAATTAAGGCTGTGATTGATAGGTCGGCCTGGACGAGAACGGGCGGACCCTCGTTAGTTGCCATGACGATGTCAGAGGGGCTGCCTATTAGTGCCACTTACACAGACGTGCTCCTTCAGGGAGGGGAAGCACGTGCGGGAGGAGCCACTCGGGTCTTTTCCCGGCTGTGGCGGCGGGTGGAGGGGAGGGAAGTGTCTGATCCTCGCAAGGCAATAATCAGGGAGACTCTCAGGGCCGGGAGTGTGTTTCTGCTTGCTCAGCTGTGGAGGAAACAGAGCAAGGTGTCAGTTCTGCAGGTATCTCTCTGCTCCATGTGGACGGGGAAGAGGGATGATTACAGATAAAAATACTGTCAGCCGTGAAGATAAGCAGCCATTTGCATTTAACTGTTATTGTGAAAATTGCTGCCGCGATACACAAAAAGCCTTCTTGTGATGAGACTACCGGGGAGGATTTCTCATCCCAAAGTGGGAGCCCGGGAGCAGTTATGGGAGAACGGAGCAGAGTTAGATGGGGGACATGAAACTCAACCTGCCTTGTGTGTGTGTTTGTCTGTGTGTGTGTGTGTGTGTGTTTGTGTGTGTGTGTGTTTGTGTGTGTGTGTTGATCATCAGGTGGCCGGAATCAAAGGCATGCTAATCGCTAACAGGCGGCAGGACAACCAGGTGAAGACCTACATCACGTACAACAAAGGCCGGGACTGGAGGCTGCTGCAGGCTCCCGCAACAGATCTGGACGGGAACGACATTCACTGCATCCTGGTGAGAGGCTTCGTTGTATTTTCGTCAAGCTGCACATCCACGAATGTAGAATCAAACTCCTAGTTCAAGCTGCGCTAACCATTTATTTACAACTAACCATTTGGTGTCAGTTACACAATGTTTTCATGTGAAAACTGAAAACTTTAGTGGCATTTTGGGTGTCCATTCACACAAAAATGGTGTTCAGAGCAACTGAAAATGAAACTTTTGGAAAATGCTCCATCTCCGTGGAACTGAGTAAAACTGAACTGTTCTGAAACGCTGCTACTGCACAGGTGCACCACCACTATACTGAATATTTCTTCGACACATGCTCATTAGATGGACAAGGACGACAATAGTTACCCATAATAGCAATTCAACTTTGTCATCTGTCTATATGAATGTCTGTGTACTCACTGTTGTTAATGTTTAAGGTGTATTGTTCTCTTTGTGCATCTGTGTGTGGTTTCATTATGAAACAAACAACAGCATGCTAGCATGCGAACTTCATAATGTCCAGCGTTTCTGCCGTTTCCATGTAAACTGTATTGTTTTATCAAAACTTACATTTTCGAAATATTTTTAAAACCTTAATTTTAAAGCGATTGTGTTTTCGCCTAAAGAAAACTTAATTTTTATGACTTGTTTTTTTTCTTCTGGAACACTAGATAATCAGGACGAGACAACAGGATGATAAAAGCTTTTGAAAGACTTTTTATTACCATAGGCTTTGATATACAGTGTAATTTCGGTCCGTTATACACTTTCCAACAGATTTTTCACGACATATAAATAAATGCCAGAGTTTGTTTTGTTTTGTTTTTTTTGTTTTATTGGCTGAGTTTAGTTGTTATTGCTCTTGTGTCACAGCCAGAAAATCTACAATTCAATTGGGGGCCCTCATGCACAGGCCTCCCTGTGTGTGTGAGTGGGTTCCCTCCCACAGTCTAAAAGCATGGCTTTGATGTGAGTTGGATTTTGGACTGCCTCCCTAAGATGTTAAAAATACGATGTAAAAATTCTGTATATAATGAATAAGAATAAAGAATAAACTAAAACTAATCTAATCAGACTTTATTAATCCCCTTGGGGAACCTCTTTCTTTCTATATTGAGCAGTTCCAGTATGTGGTGGGCAGTCATCTTACGGGCGCTCCAGGGACCTAATGGGGGTCAAGCGTCTGGCTCAGGGACTCACAGGTCCCACATTTGCTTCTCTATCCTCTACTTCACCACTGCCCCAAAGAACATCCAAGTCATCAATTATGAAAAATTGTTTTACTAGAGGTTTATTGGACCTTGTAGATCATGTACAAACTATGAAAAACTTTTCTCTTGTATCAGGAGGAAGGAAACTTCTGTCACTTCTGGTTTATGTACATCCATCCACCA
The DNA here is from genome assembly GCA_900302745.1 of Parablennius parvicornis. Classification (NCBI taxonomy): domain Eukaryota; kingdom Metazoa; phylum Chordata; class Actinopteri; order Blenniiformes; family Blenniidae; genus Parablennius; species Parablennius parvicornis. Next base: position 6,539 of record OMNM01014611.1, on the reverse strand, counting down.
TGTTTTATCTACTTGGAATCAATCATATTTTTAGCACAGGCAGCAGATGAGAGGTCACAATCATCCGCTAATGATAAGTGCCACCACTCCATCACACTGTATCATGATATAGTTCAAATTTAATGCGAGTTAATGCAACAGCACTCAAATTAAACTCCCTTGGGTACGAAGTTTCCAACGCTGAAGTGATTAATCTGAGTATTGCACATGTTTTTCACACCTGATTCCATTAGCTGAACCATTATCAGACTTCTGCAGAGCTTGTTGATGCCTCTCTTTTTTTTTTCCATTTGAATCAGGTGTGTTGGGAAAGGAAGGACGTCCCTAATATGCAGAACAGAAAAACTGCCCAGCATGAGGGTGTGAGAACACTTTCACGGATGCGTTTATGCCCTGCCATAATTAAAACAAACGTCATTTTTTTATAAAACACGGTGGAGTTCAGGACCCATTATTTCCAGATTCCCTTTGAGGGGCTGCAACAAATAAATACCGAAGCAGAGCATGCCGCTGTGCTCCTACAGTGGCAAAGCTTCAGTAAATAGCGATAAAACGGGAATATAAAACACAAGGGATCATCGTGGCATCGCGGCTAAATTAATGTAGAGTATGTAAATATAACCAGGCTTTAGTGCATCACATATCACCCACTGCAGATCCTGTGATGTCGGATAAAAAGATAATATCCGGTATAATTCTTCCTCTAAAACAGTAATAGTGTGTTTATTTATAGGACACCTTTAAGAAATGGTGTTAAACAGATATCATATTTCCAAATGCTCCTGGGCTATCCAATAAAACAGCGTTTTGAGATGTCGTTTGAAGAGAAAAGACAAAGATTTTTTGACTCTAAGCTGCTGGGGCGGATCATTCCAGAGCTTTGATGCCCTGATAAGAAAAGTAGATTCCCTTTGTGTTAAAGTTGGGCACAGAAACAGTTTGCAGGTCTGAGCTTTGGAGGAGAGCACAGCTTTAAAGTCCATCCATCAAACTTAATACCAACCAGCTTCATCCACAACTAAACCTAAAATGGAAATTGTGCTAAAGATCGCAGAACGTCTGGAGAATGTCTCATGTGAATAGGTGAAGATGGGGAATTGAACCAGCAACCTACCGACTGAGAGATAAGCTCTTGTGATAAACTTTGAGATAGTTGACGGAACCTTGAAATACCAGAAAGCTTCTGCGTCAGTCAGTGTACCTGACTGAAGATTTCAATGGGAATACTGACACCATGTTTAATCACTTTGAACATGATAAAAGCCAACATGACATGTCAGGAAGGTCGGCATGCCGCTCGCATGTTTCGACAAATGTCAAGACCATGAGGTTTCTGATGACAAACTGCTTCATCACATTAAAAAATAATAGCAGTAGTGAGAGTCAGAGCAGTGGCCGTCTAAAAGATATATGCAATCACACAAACACATTCACAGTATGGCTATTTTAGATTAAAGGCAAAAGGACAGTTGTGTATGTGCATGTTCTAAGATCTGTGATCATAGCCCAGAGGTCGGGAACTTTCAACACTCAAAGATCTATTTGGACCCGTTTTCCACTGAGCAGAACACACTGGGAGCCACAAAACCCTCTTGAAATAAAAATGAAGATAACACTACATATATCAACTTTAGGCTCTATGATATGTTAAAAAAAAAAAAAAAAAACCTCAGGGGAATGGCTGCTCAAAAATAAAAAGAATAAACAAAACCACATCTTTAAAATAAACTAACACCCCACAGCTTCAGACCTGACACACAATCTAGATTCAGAAAGTTTAGGTCCTGTATAGGATCTAGGGTTCATAATTCAATAAATAGATCCAGAAGAGATTAGACCACATCAGAGGTTAGTACTCAGGGATGTGAGTTCTGCCAACTCCCCGAAATACTGTTGTTTTTATTTACTACAGTCTGGATTTAGAAAGATTACTCTGGGTCTTCAATCCTGATTTTGTTCAGTTTAGGAAAACTCTACCAGGATTGTGAACAACTTTCCTTTCAAGATCCCTTGAGCATCCATTACATTCTTACCAGACTATGATCCAGGGTGGGGTTTCTTCCATTGGTGGCTTATCTATTACACCTTAACCAAAGATGACCAAGATGAAGTTTAGTCCTGTACCCACTTGAGAGATTGGATCTCGTAGTCAACTTGGATACATTAGGATAAGCTAGTTGAGGATGGAACCAGAAAAGTGAGAACAGAAGAGTATCTAATCTGTAAGATACCATTAAAATTTGCTATAAACACACTATGCTGCATCAGATACAGAGACTCTATCAGCATATCCTGATCTGCATTGAGAAACAGTAAAGTGCTGCAGGTCCATAACAAAAAGCGCTTATCTGAAAGAGAAACTGGAATGAGACTTTGGCTGTAAACTACAGTCTGGAAATCCATTTTTACTTCTCATGCTCATCAATTTTCTCCACCACCACTTTCCCGCTGACAGATCTGCCCTGCAGGTTCAGGGGATTAAGGAGGTAACTTTATCTTATAGTCTATTAGTCATTTAGCACCGAGGCTCCAGTGAACTCTTTGACCTCCTCCTAAATGTGTGGTTAGATTTTGGACCCTGACGGAGCAACTAAAGCTTGTTGAAAAGTGTGAGAATATCAGGTGAAATGACTGCAGGCGCTGATGGATGCAGAACCGACGTGATTATGACAGGACTCATAGAAGAAGTGAACGAGAATGAAGGTGAACGAGAAAGAAGAGTGATGCGTCTGATCAAGGTTGGGGTGGTTATGATGATCAAGCACAGGTCACATTTTTCATGTCATGTAAGTCTGTGGTTTCCAACGTTTTTGACCACAAACACCCCAGATTGCCCCGTCTGATAGAGATTCTTCCTGTTCTCTGAAACGTTACAATGACGTCAAGCTCTGGTGGACACGCCCACTTTCATCCATGCACTAACTAAAATCACTGGACTGTTATCCAGATCTGCTCAGATTTCCACATCCTTCTCTTTTGAAATTATAGTTTCCTGTACCATATCCCAATTATAATTTTAACAATCTCAGCCTCGTTTTTTTGAGTGAAAACGGCAAACTTTTGTTGCATTTTAGATGTCCGTTTAAACAGAAGTTGTGCTCGAAGCTACTAAAAATGATCATTTTTGTAAAACGAAAACGGAAGGAACAGGAAGTTAGCGATTCAGAAAGAAGACGTGTCTCTGTATAATGATAGAAATTAAATTAATCACTTTATAGTTGACGATTTCCATTTTGCTGGCAACCTTTCATCAACAAATGAGCCTATTTTAGTCCCTGTTAGTTCATATCGCACTTTATTAGTAATACACAGCTGTCGTGCTATGTCTCTCTTGAGAGATTGAGGATTTAGAGGCCTCTTCTGCCTCACAACTTCTGTATATGGTCCAAAACACCTCGATGAGACATTTTCTAGAATTACTGCAAGTGTTGGATCAAGATGTATAAAAGATAAATGGATGACAACCTATTATGAATGTGTGAATCTCATCTAAGTTTGGACGGTTCTACTGCAGAAGTCCTGAGCCACCATAATGATT
>OMNM01014594.1:4644-15422 GCA_900302745.1 Parablennius parvicornis | reverse complement strand
CAACATTTTCAGAGCATTTACAAGGACAGAAGGCGACACACATTTCAACAGGACACTCTTCATCACATGGAGTAACTGAAAGAAACAGAACGGGGGCAGGAACCAGAAAGATGCGATACAGACTGAGAGGAAGAGGAAAAAGATGAAGGAACTCAAGGTGAAGGAGCTGGGAAGGAAAATAAAAGTCAGGGGAGGATGAAGGAGGGGTGACGGAGGTGAAGTAATCCACGTGGACTCACCATACGGGTCAATTCTTCGCCCCACCGGGGCAGAGGGGGGGCGTCTGGGACCCTCTATCATTAATGGAGGGGACGGAGCGCCCCCGCTCACAGGAGAGGGCCCGTATGAATCACCTGTCACGAGCAAAGCAGCCGTTTACTGAAGCTGACAAACACAAACGGGGAGGAGATCCTCGCTCTGGGCTCTTCAAAAGAAGCGACAACGACTACAACAAGGCGAAGCAGCGACTCCCTCCGTTGCTCTGCGGGAGGAAAAGAAGAGAGAAGGAAGAAAGAAAAGAAGATGGCTCACCCTGCCGAGGGCCTGCGGGCTGCCCGGAGTTTGGTCTGAACAGAGGAGCGCGCCGCTCGTTCAGCTGGGAGGTGAGCACGGCCAGTCTGTGGACGAAGGAGAGAGCTGTGATTGGCTGTGAGGGGGAAGAGATTCATCATCCCCGGAGGAGAAACTGCTTGTTTTTAAAATGGGAGGATCACAAGAAAAAGCACAAATGCATCCTCTAAATATCAACAAACACGCCGATTTCGTGGCAGAGGTTTAAATTTAACAGCTTCAGACAAAAACCTACTTTTCACGAAGCTTCGACGATTCGAGCTTCTCTTGGTTCAGCGCTCGCTCCGCATTACGAGCGTTCACCTGCAGACGACGGCGAGAATGAGTGCTTAACAAAACAAACCGGCTTATAGATTCATGTGAGTGAACTCGGTGCAACATACCCAGTTTGAGTGAGTTTTATTTTCCTGTTCTTTTATCTGAAAATTCAAGAGCAGAAAGATCAGGCCAGCAGGTTCACTGTGAAGCGTGGTGATCTTCTGATGAATCCACTGCTTCAGTGAGGAAAATAAGAACTGAACGGCTACTTGTTGCTGGCTGAATCACACGAGCACAACAGTGCAGCCCGAGAAGCGTCTAAAGAGGATATGAAGGAGGATCACCTGTTCTTTGTAGACCTCTTCCGTCTTCTTCATCTGCTCCTCCATTTCATTAATGCGCTGCCTTAAGACTTTGACCTGCTCCTCGGCCTCCACGGCTTTCCCTCCCACCTCCGACAGCAGACTCTCTTTGCTGCGTCGCTCCAGCTCCTCCTTTGTTAATTTCCTGTGAAGCCACAGAGACGCTCTTTCACACCACTGCCTGTTTATCTTGATGAAATATAATAATAATCTAGTGTTCTATTCAACTACAAGGCTCTGTTTAACCGTCATGCAGCCGCCCACCACTGGGTGGGGATGTTGGACTGTTGGGTGCTAAATCTGCACTGTTTATTTCAAATCTTCATTAAAAGTGCTTTTTCAGCCCTGAGAAGGTTCGACTCACTGCTGCAGAGCGTTTTCCTTCTGCTGGTACATCTCCACCATGATTTCGTTCTTCTGCTGGAGGATCTTGAACTGGTTTTCCACGTGGCTCTTCTCGCCTTTCAGAGTCGCGATGGCGTGTTCCAGCTCCTGGTGTTGTTCTGTTCCAAGTCGAGAGAGGCCCCGTCAGAGTATGTGTGTTACAAGTGAAACTACAAAGACGTTCTGTCGGACGAACCTTCCAGGGTCTTTCGGGTCTTTTCTTCATTCAGCAGTTTTGACATGAAGCGATCCCGCTCTTCTTCGATGACACTCAAAGTGGTCTGGACCTTCAGAAAAAACAGTTTCCACTATTAACTTTACATTTTTACTCTTCACACTGACAAACATGCGCCGATATCTTACCCTGGAAACATCCATCATCTGTTTGATTCTGTTCTTAATGTCTGTCCTCTTATCTGAAGGAGCCAAACACACACACACAATGAAACTTCTCATTTCATTCCTCCCCTGATTGAGTGCCGGAGCTCCACTCACCAGGCTCTACTTCGCCATTTTCTAAAACTTTGGCGTCGCCTTTTTGGGAATCACAAGCGTCCAAATCTGACAGAAGGTCCGACAGCACCTGCCAGCACACAAAGCGAGAGAGAGGGAGGGTGAGCCAATAAGTCGCCTTGGGTTAAGACTTTAAGACGAGGTGTGACGGTAGTTCGCAGCCTGACCTCCACGTTGTGATCTTTAAGCACCACAGAATCCTCCAGGTCTTTCTGGGACTTTTGGTAGACTTTAATCTGCTCGTTCAGCTCCTTGTGTTTGTCCTCCCAACATTTAATGGCAGCTTTGAACTGTAGACAAATAAACAGAAGAGGAATTTCTATATTAAAGTATCCAGTTTACATTAAGTCTACATACATTAAGTGCAACTAGTTATAAAACTTTATAAACAAAGTTTTTACGTTTTTGTTTTCTTCCTTCAGCGCCGCAAACTCTTTCTCTCTACATTTGTGCTGAACATTTCGGGCGTCTTCACGGATCTTTGCCTCATCCAGGAGGACCGTAGTCTGGAGCAAAAATACAGATTATTAGGTGTACTGATACTAGAGAGTCGCAGTAAGACCACAGAGTCTTGCAACATGCAGAACATTGTGAATTTCCACCTTCGCAAGCGCTTCCTGAATCTTTTTCCTGCTGAGCTGCAACTTCTTGTTTGACTCCTCTAATTTTTCAATCTGTTTAAAAAACAAAAAAGAAAGCATTCATTAACGTCAGTAGTCTTGGAAGACGGGTTTGAAATATACTCGGAATAGAAAGAAGTAAACGTTCACCCTGGTTTCATTTCGGTGATAATTTGCTCGCTCCTCTTCCAGGAGTTTTGCCATTTTGATCTTTTCCGCCATCATTTGTTCACTCAGTGTTTCCGCCTCCGAAACTTTACTCTGGGGAAAGTGAAACAGCGTGAGGAGTTAATTCCAGGTGATGTACACAACACAAGTCAAAGGCCATTTCAAAATGCAGTACTAGTAACTGAGACAGGCACGTTTCAACAAAAGACCACAGTTAAAAGCTTAAAAAAAGAAATGGGAATGACGAAGATATCAGTTTCTTAACTCACCTTGAGGCTTTGCATCCTCTTCATCGTACTACTGATGGTGTCCTTCGACTGTTTTTGATGCTCTTTCAGTTGCTCAGACTTGGAAAAGAAGCAACCAGGGATTTATTTACTTTTTATCGTCTCGGTAAATCCTGCATATTTTTTGAAAACATTATTCCTGAAGCTCACCTGTTTCTCCAGTTCTGATAATTTTGAGAGAGCTTCCGTCTTCTCTTTTTTGAGTGCTTGGATTTGCGCTGCAAGTTTTTGCTCATCCACTTTTCACACAACACAAATCACACAGTTAGCGAGAATCAACATATTTGTATTTATGTGCAAATCAATGTGTGAAAACTTACAGAGGTATTCTCTCTTCTTTACCTAAAAAACAGTGAAACAATCTTTTTAGTGTTACAACTTCATTAAACCCAAAAGTGTACAAATACATAATCGCTGTTGCTGTCGAATAGATCCGACAAACTTCCGCAGAGAGGAAAGAAACTTTATCACAGCACTCACCGACAACACGGTCCTCCAGAAAAAGAGGGTGAAGGTCATGACTCCAACCAGGGCAGTGACAACAACAGCTTGCCATGGACACCCAAACAGAGTTTCACCCGGCTTCCACTCGTCTGGCAGTAATGAAATCATCTGCAGACACAAGGAGAAACTATTGTGGCGTTCACACTGACAAGAGAAATGAAGCCGGCTCAACATTGAAAAGAGCTGCGTGTCGAGTAAGAAAGAAGAAAACACCTTTTTTACCACACATTAAGCCTAAAAACATTTGAAATGTGGCAAGTAAATGTATAGGTATTGAGGCAGTTTGAATTTAATCTATAATATCAACATGCATCTATACACTTAAGAGTGACCACTGCAAAGAACACACACGCAAAAACAATAATATGCAATGAGAGTGATGGCAACTGGTGCAACTCTAAGCAGTACATTTATATTGATTTACTGTGTGGAATTTGAAATGTTTATTTGATTAGTCCACCAACCTAACACTTTTGTAGGTCAAATAAAAATATTAGCAGTGCTAGGAACCTCTGCAAGTTCTGAAAAACACGAAGAAAATCTTTATATGACGCATTGGTGTCATAGCTGGGAGAAAGTGATGATTGCAGAAGCAATGGGATAAGAAAGCACCATTGTTAATGCTAATATATGATGAGTGAAGACGCTTTTATAAGTTTCCTACATCAGTCCTGGTCAACAGAGCTTTGAGATATAGAGCCCATGCATTGTTGCATCAAATGAAACTAAATCTGTATAGTTGTAATGCAAAACACACACTTACATTCACACCTGGGGGCAATTAGGGTCAACAATTGGCCTCACATGCATGTTTTTGGACTTGTGGGAGGAAACCAGAATACCCAGAAGAAATCTACCCACCCACACAAGGAGAACATGCAAAGTCCAGAACAAGTACACTCATCTTACAAGTGATAGGTTATAGACTTAAATCTGCATTATCCGTCATGAATGTGAACTCTGAACCACTTCAATGATGACAAACGCAAGTGCCAATAGTGGTTTTCATACAATTTTAAACTAAAGTTGATGCAGTTGGTTCAGACCTTGGTTTCTAAAAATATCCTGCATCCATCCTGATCTACAGGCATTGCGATCTCAGAAAAGCTGTCTCATGAATTGCCATACTTAAAGAAGACGAGAAAACACAAGACAAGAAATGAGTCAAACTGCAGTGCAGGAACTACTGCAGTAACCTAAAAAGAGTGTGATATCATGATGTGCCTCAACCCCACAAGGGTTTACTAATAAACCTTTTAGCCATATTTAAGAAGTGTATTTGTTCTACATAGCGAAGGAAGAAGGTAAGAAGGCACAAAAAAAGTTTAAGCTCTGCTGCTAACACAGTTGTGAAGCTACGTTGAAAATCCATCAGCCATTCTGTCATTAACACGTCAGCAGGCCTTGATAGCAACTATTAACACACATGCGAGTTCAGTCCGACCAGTGTTTCACTTACACGTTGCAGTGCCTTCAGAAACAGCATGTACATATGATCCGGCTCCAGTGCAGGCCGAGACAAGGTTTCACTCTCCATGTTTTAAGCCAATATCACGCCAAACACCTGACTGACAGCAGTTAGCTGGCGTGCTAACACTGAGTAGCCAAGTGAATGTTAGCGTGAGTTAGCTGTTAGCAGATGGAAGTACGGCGTACCGAAAACAAAACAAACAAACAAAAATACAAGAAAAGGTCGTCGCAAATAGCGAAAGCGTGAGATAGCAGAGACAGGTTGTGAATAAATCCGCTTGCTACCGGTTACTGATCAGGTTCACTACTGCTGTTTCAAAAAGGAAAACATCCGACCGACAGCTCCTCTACATTCTAACGTCAAATAACACTGCACGGACAAAAGCGCTGTAATAACAGTAAGTCCGCGGCGGTTTAATCTATTACGTGACGGTGTGTGAAGGTAATAGATTGCCTAAACATGCCAAAGTAAGGCCTGCCGGTTGTACGAGAGCCCAGTTCAACACCGGCTCTGTGAACTTCAGCCTTCAACAGCACCGTCAACAAGACAGAGGCCTGGGAGGCGTTCAGGAGAATCACGAAATTTCTCGCTTCCTAAAACTCAGATGATACAAAGATGCATTGCTTTTATGACAACACTGTCAATAAATAGTCGATAAACAGCATTATTAGTCTGTATTTAACAGTAAAGTGACACTATAAATTACTGCTGATGGTACTCTTTTCTTACCCAAGGAGTTGAAGTTCTGAGTCGAAGAAATTCGCGAAAACTACCCGCATTAATAATTATTTTTCTGACTTTTTCGGTACTAAGTGAACGCAGCATAATTACAAGAAAGCCCAGTGACATGGTGCGTTTTTTCGGAATCACAGAAGTGCCAAAATTAAAAGGAAATGCATGTAGAAATAAAGGAGAATCGATAATAAAAATGTGGAAATATAAAGAGAATAAAAAATTATATAAATGTAGTCAAAAGTCAATGTAGTCAAAGCCCAGTGACATGGTACCGTTTTATGTCAGTGGCTATTGGCTAATACTGTGACTTTTATTTTTGTTTTAGATGTTTTACTATGTCCACAAACACTATTTTATACAAAATCAGCATTGTTTACATAGTTCATAATCGTAAAAATATTCAGTTTACTGTCATAGAGGAACAGGAGAGCCAGAGAAAAGTGTCCCCAATAATGCATAATCGGCAAATTTTAGCATAAAAGTAACTAAGTTTCTTGAAACTCCATTCCCTAATATTCAACCACATTCCTTCATAAGTGTGACACAACACTTTATGAAAATATGTAACAAGGATCAAACTACTGCATGCAAATCTTAGCATTTGAAAATTCTTACCACAATGGTCCACTCTGTAGTTTTATTTAGAATCATTGAAAAGATGCAGCCAGAGTAAACAATTCCAGACGACAATAATCCCACACTGTCTCCTTCCTCTTCTGGATTTATCTCGGGCACTGGCTCCATTGAATCCACCGCTCCTAATAAAACATTTGTTTTTCGTCATCCGGTATTTGTTTTAAATGAAGGATAATTTACAGAAAACATGTCTGTAGCACTTTAATGCAATACAACCTGAAAAACTGAAATTCAGCACTTAATTGTCAACACTCAAGCTTTAGCATTTAGACCAAAAGATTGTTTTATATTCACAAAGTTGTCTGTTACAAAAACTAGATACTTTATTTAAAATTATCTGGAAAGAAGAAAACAGTTCAATGAGCTTGAGATTTGAAGCTTGATTTCCACAATTAGGACAGTTTAAGATTACCTACCTGAAGGAGACTGATCAACTTCCACACCAAGGCCCATGTCTAAGGGATTTTCCAGAGAGTCTTGAGGGACCTTCTGCATCTCATCTGATGTGCTGAAGTACGGCTCATCTTCTTTGTTTTTATTGAAGTGTCCACCATCCTCCTCCATACTGATATCTGGTTGAGCGGGACCTTCATCCAGTACGATCTGCTCCTCCTCCACTTCACTTGGCTCTTTTAGATCGGCTACAGTGAGCTGGTCTTCGCCCTCCGACTCAGGGATGGCGTCAGGTTTCTCTTGAACAATGGGAGGAATGTCAACTGCAGCTTTTATCTCGGGTTCATCTGTAATGCAAACACAAAATTAACACATGGGGGGGCTTACTCAATGAGATCAGTTTTAACACCTCTGTCTGGGCTTTTTGAGGATATTATATTTATGCTGATGTATGAACGTTTGCATCCCATAACAACTCATGGTGGCAACACAAATGATTAACTTTGAGCAGGCGTGGTCCACTGCTTTGTCAAAACAGTTGTATTTACCCAGGGCCTGTCCCACTACTTTAAACTTTTCCGAATTATGATTAAAAAAAAAAATCAACATTGGACTGAAAACAGAAAGTCGATCATTAGATACTGGTTTTTAATAAAGATCTGTATTCATTTTTTCTGTGAATTATAAAAACTGTTGCAATGTGCTGTACCTGTCTGATCTATAAAGCAAAATGTGCAATGCTGTGTGACTCTACCATTTACAACGAGGCCCGTCACTTATCAGCATTTCTTGAGTGGATAATATTTAAACTGCCAGAGAAATCAAACCTACCTTTTGTACTGTCCAATGCTTCTCCTGGTGCTAAAGGTGTGCTGTCGCTGGCGGTTGAATATTTCTGTCTCAGGCTGAATGCAAGCTCTTGAAATTCATCTAGTATTTCAGTTTCCTCGTCAAAACTACTCGACTCCGCCTGCTGGCCGTAGTTATGTTTTGTACTGCGATTGTCGAGAATGCGCTCCACCTGATCCAAGATGGCGTTCTCGGAAACTTCTAGGATGGCCTCCAGTGCGGTTTCAATGTCCTGTGTTGTGGCTGCGTCTGACAGACGAGTCGCCTGTAACTCCGTATCCATGTCATTATACATAGCCTCTATTTTATAGAGGTTTTCTAGTCCCAGAAGCTTCTGGACTCTCTCCATGCTCTCCTGTGAAAAGTGGTCTCTCAGCAGACTCAGTCTCATGATGCTGTCGCTGTACTCTGGCTCTGGAGTCGAGGGCGGAGCCGTTTCGGGAGATTGTTCGGCAGCATCCGATTGTGAAAAAGAAAGCGCATTTTCATCTTCAAGAAGTTCTTCTTTCTGGTTGTCGCTCTCTTCCTCTGCCTCCACGGTGTCTGGCTCCTCTGGTACCTCAACTAATGATACTTCAACACTATTATTACTTTCTAAATCACTTGCTGAATGGGCTTGTATGTCATTAGGTAGGCTGGTACCTATCATACTTTCATTGTGCTTGATGTCTGAAAACATAGGCTGCTCCTCTGGGTCTTTTTCGCTTTTGTCTCCTGCTTGTTGAGTCACAGTTTCATGTACATCCTCCGGTGTTACCGTACTGCTGTCCTGTATACTCACATTACTCTCAATATCTTCTGAGTCATCGATCTTGTCCTCCTGTGCTTTCTCCTCTGCGGGTTCAGTTGTTGTTTTAATATCAGGTTTTTCACTCTCAGAGCTGCCTGGAGTGGATTTTTCCAAAACTGGATCTATTGATAACCCATTCTCTTCTGTTTGAAGATGTTTTGTGTCATCGGTTGGTTTCACCGGATCATCCAAAGCCTCTTCGTGTTCAATTACTTCACTATCAGTCTCCTCATCATTTACAAATAACAGTTTCTCAGCATCTTCTATATTTGGCTGCACGGGGCTGGACTGAGGAGGATCTGGAATGTCTGGCTCTACGATCTCCAGAGGTTTGGGTGATTCTTCAGGTTGTGCTTCTGTCATTGCTTCCTCAGAAATCAGAGGGGATTGTGTAGTGGGTTCCTCATCTTGATCCTCATCGTCGTCTTCCTCCAAACTCACATCTGCGGTCCTCTCTCCCCCCGTGACAACCGAAAACACAACATCTCCAACTGACCTCCACACATTTCCCTCTTCCGTCTTTGGTTCGACATTATGTGTTGTCGGTGGACTTTCTGCCACTGAATCAGATGATGGCGCGTTGACAGTGTCCTTGGCGGATGTGAGCAGAGGAATTTCAGGAATGACATCATTGTCATCTTCGGGATAATATTCTTCTTCTTCACTGTCCTCCTCTTCATATGGAGTGACCTTCTTAGTGATTTCGTCGTCGGTGGTGACGGCGTCAAAGGTTGTTCCCAATGTAGTCTTCACGTCGGGGATTTGCACTCCTTTGGAAATCGAGACGGGTTCGGGTTCTGCGGGCACAGGGACTATTTCAGGTATCGGGGGTGTATCTTTGGTTTCACTGCTCTCGGACGCAGTTTCCAGAACACTCTCGACCCCGTGAGTTGCATTAACATCTTCTGCCGTTCGTTCGGCCTCATCGGGTGAAACAGCCGTCCCGGACTCCGTCGCATCGTTTGAAGGTGATTCAGTCATCGTGTCATGAGGCACATGTAAAGAGGCACTTTCATCATTTAAGTTCTCATCATGCTCAATTGGTTTTTCACTCTCTGTTGCGTCTTCTGAGTCATTCTGTTGTGTTTCTTGCTGTGTTTCTTGCTGTGCACTGGCGGCCTCTGTGATTTGCTCAGGTTTTCCCCCAGTCCCCTGTCGAGACGGGTCTAACAGCAAATCTATGTTGTAATTGTCAAATTTGTCAAATCCAGTGTCAAAACAGACAAAATCTGTTTCCTGAGAAAGACACAAATAATAATAGTTATAAATATGCAGAATAAATAGATTTTTGTCAAGTATTTGTAGAAGTAGTATTTTCATACCTCTGCTTTAACTTCAACTTCTTTTTCAGTATAAAGGTGATTTACATTAAGAAGTTCCTTTGGGAAATAGCCAAAGCTGCTCCCAACCTATTGGCAAGGAAACACATTGAGGATTTAAATATCAAATAGCCCAATGGATGAAAATACATATAATTACACTATACTTACACTTCCTGCCCACAAATCTGCTCTTTGTCCGGCCAGTTTGTAATATACATAGACCGTTTCAGATTTCTTGAATGAAAGGAACCGACAGTCTGGTCCTGAGAAATCTGTCAGAGCTTTTCCCCGACAAAGAAGCACTGAAAAAGGGAAACATCAAGAATAAGAACAGACATTTTTTCCCTGGCACAATATTTCTAACATGCAGTAGGTACTCTATTTTAGACAAAAACAAAAATGTTTACATTGTGGGGATTTATTTAAAATATAGGTGCATCTTGGAAACGTCAATTCATTTTTTTTCTATTCATTACACAAGAATTTGTTAAACATCATGTCAAGAAAGTAAAAGCTTCTAGTAAATGCTCGGAAATCATTGGTATCTGCATAACATAAGTTCCTTTGTCAGGATAATTGGCAAATCTCTTTCGTCTATTTATATACTGTAGACGTATCTTATCAGCTGCAATCTTTTACAGGGGTCGTTAAAACTTGGCATTGCATAGTTTTCAATCCAGATGTGCTAAAACAAATGTAGTTGTGGAATAAAACACTGCAAAGTAACACTGTTTATAAAATCAAAGGCAATGAGAGTATTTCCATTCCAGTAATAAAATGCAAAGTGAATATGCAAAGAACAATGTAATTGGTGGCCCGTTGCCCTGCAAGCAGCATTATTGTCCTACAATTGCTCAGCTTATGAAAGAACTCTGCAGGAAACTTGATTAAAAAAAAAAAAAAAAAAAAAACTCTG
>OMNM01014593.1:3413-19429 GCA_900302745.1 Parablennius parvicornis | reverse complement strand
TGTTTCTTCCCCTCAGGGATGGACAGCTCGGAGCCCATGGTGCTGGAGCAGTACGTGGCTGTGGCCAACTATGAGAGGCAAGAGAACTCAGAGATCAGCCTCAAGGCCGGCGAGACGGTGGACGTGATTGAGAAGAGCGAAAGTGGTGAGTTGCTCCGGAAAAAACCAAAACAAACCTGCTTCTTCACACGTGCTGAGCGCTTTCATTACTGTCACACTCAAGACACATTCAGAGCTTCAACTACTTGCTTGTCTTCAGTCTTTTCTCCATCTCTTCACTTTACTCCTCACAGTTTTCACCTCTTTTGTACTCACACTCTCCCTCCCTCCTTTTCCTTTTCTTTACTCCCCCTCCAAAGATTGAGCTTGGCACCACCTGGAGAAACTCTTTCTTTGGCAGAAGGCAGTGTTTGTTATGGATCTGTCTCAAATCAGTACTGTTTCCTAAAAGTTAAGTTTTGATTTGTTAAAAACAAAAGGCAAAATGCAACATTTATGGTAATTAAATGCAAGTTTTTGTGTGCTTAGAAACAATCAACTGAATTTAGATACAACTGACTGAAAGTACACACAACCGATGGAACATAGAAACAACCAACAAGAACTAATTGACCCTGCCGATAACCAAGTCTGAAGACAATTAACGAAAACCTAGGGACAACTAATTGGACCTAGAAACAATCGACTGAACCTACAGAGATCTAAAAACAATTGACAAAACACATAGACAATCGATTGGACCTATAAACAATCTCCTGAACCTAAACACAAGCAAGTGAGCCTAACAACAACTGACTGTATTTAAAGACAAACGACTAAACCTGAACACAACTGACTGATCCCAGAGACAACCCAGTGAGCCAAGCACAAAAACTGACTGAACTTAAACACAATTGGCAAAACCTCGAGACAATCATTGGACCTATAAACAATCTACTGAACCTACAAACAATGACCTGAACCTAAACTCCACTGCCTGAACCTCGAAGTGTTTTCTTCCTTGGAAATATGTGTAGAAATCTCCTATCTGGATCTGATTTTCCAGCCAGCCAGCATCTTGCTCAACTCAAGAAGAGCTCAGCACTAAGTGTTTGGCTTCACTCTTATCTGCACACTGTCGATCACACATGGGAACCCGTTCTATTCCAGTTATCTCAGCTCCAGGATCTTTGAGTGATTACACGCTGTGATGTGACAGATAAATTGTTAGATCTGCTTTTCTGTGAAGGATCCACCCCATGTTTGTTTCTTTGTTGAGCCTCACTAGACTGAATGAGATAATTGCTGAATGAGTGTTGTTCTTTCGTGATGTGGCTTTTGGCCAGAGAGGGAAACGTCTTCCAGATAAGTTCTGGATGTTTTAATTTCCTTTCTTCTTGTTCTGTATCAGTGTTTTGCACGCTCAATGATTTCGTAATTTTTCGTTGGATTTTTGTTTGGTTGTTTTTCATAATGATTATTCATAAGTGTGTCTGAGTTATGTTCCGATCTTTCCCGCTGATCCTGTTTTCTAAATCCCACCATCTGCTCTGCAGAAAAAGCTCTGTTCTGAATGTTTGACACAGTTTACTCCTCGACTCTGAGGAGGTCTCATCAGAGGAGCTGAGTGGATGTACTGTCGTCATCCTCTGGGCCAAAGAACAATGGCCAAGATGGTAAAGACGCACAGTTTTAAAGGTTTTACTCCTGATAATATTCTCTGTCTCTGACCTCAGCCTGCCTCCATCTTCCATCATATCAGGAGATTATTTTAAACTGTTCAGGAAACATTATGACATAGAGAGAAACTTTTGTTCTCTACTAATCAAATTATGAGATGAAATGATCAGATAGTTACAACAACACTGATTTCATCGATCTCCATGAGACCATTGAAATAATTTGGTCATTAAAGTTCATTAGGTCAAAACGAGAGGCATTGCTTCAGGTTTCAATCTTCAATCTTTTTAGTAGAATTCCTGATTTGGGAAATTATCTGGTGAACCAATGGTTTGACAGATTACTTATTAACTTCTAACTTGGACTCAACATTTGTGAAAACAGAAAGCTTTTCCAAATGGCCCATTCCTATGTCTAGGATGTGGAGGTGTGGCCATGTTACAGCTCCCCAGGGAGCTGGTGGGGGTCAAAGGTCTTGCTCAGGGAGCCACAGTAGTGATACAACTTCCCGAAGTGAAGTCTGCTTCTCTAACCTTTAGGCCACCACTGAAACATATGCGAAGGGGAATTTACTCAAATCCTGAGACAGTGACTCACTGCTGCCACCCAAGTCGTATTACATTCCCACCTCGATTATCCAGTGTTGGGTAGACGCACTTTCTCGTCACTTTCACTTTCTCTGGATAGCCCAGATTGTCCAGATAATAACAATGATGGCAACACAGTGTCTTTGAATAATTTGGCAAAGAGAATAAAAATGTTTACTTTCTAAATGTACATCTACATTTTCATTAGTCTGCATTGTGTTATATTTTGGATGCTTCAGTTCCGTCAGCGCTACTTCACGGCACTTAACTTTGTAAGTTTCTTTTCATTCATCCATAAGCCTCATGAAGGCCTTTTCATACACAGTCCTGCCTGTCTGTGGAAAAAGTATGTTGCTTAAAACCTGTCCGAGGCGCAAAAAAGGATGGGGACCACCGCTTCATCATACTTTTAGGATAAAATCCGGGACCACGTCTGGATGCACCTGACCAGAAATGGTGATTCTGTAATGCACTGCAGAGATCTGAATAAACAAGGTACCAGATTGCCGATGTACTGAATAACCAAGGTCCAGAAAATTAAGATAGGACTGTACTTTAATTTTAGATACTCTCCATTGAAAAAAAAAAAGAAAGAAAACAGGAAAAGACAAGTAGTTGAAAATTCCTTTCATACTCTTTGGTTTTGGATTTCTTTTGACCCTACTTGAAGTTGTTGCTGTTTTTGCTGTTTGGTTTTGAAAATTTGCCAGGCATTAGTTTTATTTTTTTTTCCCTGTGTAGTTAAAACTTACTCTCATGTGTTAAATGTTGTTGTAACACACTGAGTTAAATATGAGACTCTGACTGAGAGAGTTGGGTATGTACACTGTCGTCATATAAAGAAGTGGAGCAACAGCCACGATGATGATGATGATGATGATGATGGTGATGATGATGGTGATGACGATGGCATCAGTAGGAAGCCATGCCAAGACAAACACATGAGAGCTGGTATAATATGCTCTTTCGCCAGCTCTCGAGGCTTCACTGCTCTCTGTTTGTTTCCTACACTTAGCGGAGACACTGACATCCTGGCTGTTAATTAGAGCTTATTTTTCCTTAAAACCCTCGTTGGTGCGTGTCAGCGGAGAACCACGATATCTCTTAATCCTCTCCAGGAAATGCTGGAATCCATATTTTTCTGTATTCCCCTCTTCAAATCCTCTCCGACACATTGAACACAGATGGTGTGTTGCATTAATATGCAGGGGTTTTTTTTTTTCTGAATTCTATCACACAATGTTTTTGCTGGTTTTGAAGCATCTTCAGTACAAGTTCAGCCCCACAGTCGGGTGGTGCTGTTGTCGTTAAGTTTCAGGCCCTACGAGTCAGACCCACATGACGAACCATCCACATGCATGCAGGGCACTCTGTGTGGGACGAGAAGCTCTCTGGACCTCTGCACGAGCGTGGTGCAACTGGAAAGTCTGGATTGTGATTTATGGAGGTGGGGAGGAGGTTGGAGGTCCAGGGGGAGGGAAGCAGGACTCCTTGGACATGGGAACCACATCCCAGCTGGAGAGGATAAATTTGTGTGAAATATAGTATGTGGGAGCAAAGTGAAGTGAAGAAGACACGGAGGAAAGGTCAAACTTGTGCTTGAGAGAAATTGCTGCTTTCCAGGAGTCCAGAGAGGTTAACATGCAAATCGCTACATCACACGTTGCCCTCAATGATACATGAAATACCTCATGTTTATATTTGCTCCTGTTCCAGTGGTTTCTAGAGAAGCAAATCTTCGGAGTGTGATAGGAAGCTTGATTACATGCAGATAAACTCACACAGGCTCAGGGAGAACATACAAAACCACATTTAGAAAAAGCCCAGTATCAAACCTGTTTCTAACCACTATACCACTGATCAGATGTGAGGCAAAAAGTGTGAACAGGCACCAAAGCACTTTATTGCAAACCACTTCCCGAGGTGGTCAGGGATACAAAAGGGCTTTGCATCGTGGTGACATCACAGAAAAATACAGAATATGTAAACGTCATCAGTGTGTGCCATATTTTTGTTACTTGATCCTCATTTGAGACCCCTAAAATGGAAATTCGGATCCAGAATTCTGATTCAGATTCAGAACAGGATCACTTCTATAATGTAATATCTATCTGTGGTGAAAATTTGGTGAAGATCCATCAAGACGTTTTGATGTAATTTGCTTAAGACTGTAAAAACTGAAATCCGGATCTAGAATCCAGATCCAGATCACTCCGAACATGTAATGGAGTCATCTGAGGCCTAAGATCCATCTCTGTCACAATTGGTGAAGATCCGTTCAGTAGTTTTGAGGTAATCTTGCTAACAGACAGACAGACAAATAAATAAATGCAGGTGATTTTATTACGTCCTTGGTGGACGTGAAAAAAAAAAGAAGCAAACATTTAGCTGATTATTGTCCATTTCCGATTAATCAGTTGGGCTCTAATGATAATCCTGTTTTGGAAAATGTTCTGTTTTCAGTTGTGGCTTGCTGAAGACGTCTCTCAGTGATGTGACTGCTTGTCAGCTGGTGAAGGTGTTGGACGACGCACTGCCAGGAGGTCTGGCAGAGCTTCGGGGGGCATCGAGCCGGATGGCATTGCCCACGATAACACCTCAGTGTCCTCCGTGAGAGTCTCCATCTGTCTGTCTTTTCCACGCTTCGGAAAGTAGCTGCAGATCTTTGAGTAGCATCAGGTCGTTCACACCACCCGCTCCTGTTAGCTCAGGATATGAAGCTCCAGGCTATGAAATAATTACAGCTTTTGAGCTAGAAACACAAGTTCAGTTTGACTGAAATCAAGAAAATATTCAGCTGCTTGGAAACTTCAGCTTCCAGTTAAAATAATAATGATATGATTATTGTATTTTACACAGTAAAAACACATTCAGCACTTTACATGAAGACTTTAGATAAAATACAACGTAACAGCAGCCGAGAGAGACAGTGGACATTTGTGACTGACGGGCTGAATGTTTTAGACATATTTCTTTATTGTCCTTTCAAATGCATTGAAAGATATTCAGGTTATCGCGATACCTTTTGAATGTCATCTTACAACAAAGTAATCTGCACCTCCTCCGACTTCACCAGCACATGCATTGAATTAATGATATGAAAACATCACCTCTAACCTCAGTTCATTATACAAACCACCTCTCAGACCTGCAGGGGTCAAATATTTCACATTCAGATTGATATTCTGTGAGGTTAACGCCTTTGGACACTTCAAAGCTTGAGTCTTGAGGTAAAATGGAGCACAAGTGGATTTCAAGTTTTTTTCTCCTCGAAGGTCCAGGAAGATTTCCAGGTCCTGCTCTTTATTGACACTAATGTGGAAGCGTTACGTCGAAGTGTGAAGCTCATGTTGCCTGACTGGAGAAGTTCATGAAACTCAGGGGTCCTGTTACTGTGGGGAGGGTGGGGGTGGGGGTTTACTGCCAGTTAGAATATGGCTAATGCTATAGCTAAGACTGAAGATGATAGCCTTCGTCTGAATCCTCTGTGAAACAGACGTTCCTTATCTAACATCTTCTGAGTCACTCTGATGAGAAACAGTCCACCTCAGACGAGGTTTCGTCAAGCTGGCAATCCAGGCAGTGCTAACGAGTACGATCGTTTTTACACACAAGGATTATGTTAAGGTCTTTGTCTCATATATACAGTATACTCCAATCAGTCATAACATTATGGCCACTGACAAGTGCAGGTAATATCAGTGATTGTGTGTGTTGGATGGCTCCAGTTAGGAGGTGCAGGAAGTGAACATTTTAAAAGTGAAGATTTCAGCCAGTGTAACACTGGCTGGTTCAAAGCATCTCCAAACCTGTAGCTCTTGTGGAGTGTTTACTGGTCTGCGCTGGTCAGGACATATCAGAGGTGACCTGGAGACAAAGTCATTGACGACCTCAATCAATGCGGGCGAAGAGTGAAGGATGGATCCGGCTTTCATGGTTAGGTACAGTATGAGTGTGGTTGACTTGGTCAACACATGGCATCAGGATGCATTGTGGGAAGAAGATGAGGTGGTGGTGCAGTGTAACACTTTGGACAATGTTTTATACTTGATTTGTAGCAGCTTCCTCACGGGTACAGACGTCATGGAAGCAGTATCACTGATGGACTCTTAAATAAGCAAACACAACTGTTTTTGACATGTTTTACACTAGTGTTTGATGTAGTTTGGACAGAAATATTTCAGGAATAGTTTGAAGTGTTGACTAACATCTAAGTCTAATGAGGCAGCTGTGAGAAGTGCTGGAAAAATGACTCAGATCTGTAGACTTGCCACCTCACAACTTCAAGAATGCTGTTATCATACAGCAGATACAACGCCTTCAAAGTCAAAGTCCAAACAAAAGGGTGGAAATCAAGAAACAGCTTGGCTGTTTGATCAAAGCTTGATGAAGTTCACTGTTGGTATCACTTTGCCAGCAGATGCTCAGAAGCAATTTGACGGAGTTCATGGGTTGTCGTGTCTCTTTAAGCGTGCGTTCGGTTGGTTTATCACAAAAAGCAGCAGGTACTTTCACACCGAGCTGCTCTGCTCTTGTTCTGATGACTCAGCAGGACTCCCAACGACTCCTGGCAGCGAGTCTCCAAACGCCGGCTGTGCAGAAAATAAAGGTGACGATCATTCTCGGGAGGCCTGGAATAACTTCTCCAATTTGACTTCTTTATTGACTCTGTATCAGAGGAAGATATTTTGTTCCTGTGTAGTTTGCATGCTTGTACTTGAGTGATGGGACGCATTAAAGCTTCTCAGGGCTTCGCTGCACAGACTGAAGTCTTGTGAACATTTCATATGCGTGGATGGAAATGCTTTAAGCACGTCCCCTGGATGGATGGAAAATATATTTCTGGATGATGAGGACGATGATGTAGTTCACAGAATAACTAATGAAGCTGTTGATGCCAAAGAGATTTTAGTAGCTAGTCGTTTTGCTTCTAAACTACACACAGAAAGGACGAAAATGTGTTTTAAGAAAGATTCTTGCCACTGAAAAAGATTAATGTTGTCTGTGTGTGCAGGCATTTGTGGGATGTGCAGCAGAGCTGACAATACAGATTTGTTGTGATGCAACTTTTACTTAGTATATTGGTTGGCTTCAGGAGGAAGAGAACCACCGGAGCCATAGAAAGGCAACAGTCTGAATCTGGTGATTGAATATAAGTGAGCTGGCTCAGCTGCTTCTACCTCTCAGGCCATGCAATCCCTTTCCTTCACTTCCTATGTGCTCTGCAGCATGCACTGTGTGGGAGGAGTCAGTGTCTCTCTGGCTCCTCCCTCTTATCTGCCACACTGTAGTGGGAGAGGTGAGGGAGGCTATCAGGCCCTTGATGAGGTACAGGTGTGCCTTATCGCCTCAAAGAAAATGTGTGTTTGGTGGACTGTTTCTTTGTGGTAACAAAGTTTTTTGGTTATGAATCTTGTACCAATGAAAAACCGGATTTCTTACCTTTTGAATGGTGCTACATTTGTAAGGAACGTGCATTTGTGGGATAAGCAGCAGAGCTTAGTATGCCAAACCTTCCCAAACAGAAACTGCCTTTCTTTGCTGATGACTCTGTATTTTGGGCGTCTGGTTCCTTCAATTATTAATGCAGAAAAATATGGAGATTATGCAAACAGTCAGGGACCAAAGTCAGGGACCAAGAAGACAATAGGAAGACAGACACAAAGGAAATCGTCTCTCAATGTTTCTTTCCTGTCTATTCTGTGCTTGAGTTGAGGCGTTTCTTTGAAAGTGCTTACTCTGCAGAAAGAGAAGCAGCAGCTCCTTCTGGAGGCTGCGTTCGCTGCCTCATGGACCTGTTCTTCGTTAAAAACCAAGGAGGAAACACGGAGGAAGGATGACAGTCGTCCTGTGTCCAACGTCTGTTATGTCACATGTCAGAAATTCGTTGCGGTGAACCTGCTGACCGATCCGACCATCGTGTGAACAGAACGTGTGCCGCCTCGTTCTTGATGTGGGATTAGCGAAGAAAACTGTCGCTAGCTTTGAAGCTGTAGCCAAACATCTGCTACAACACCCCCACCCCCACTCCAGTTTGTCCTGTTAATGTCTTCCACTCTTTTCTTTCCTTCGCTTCTTTTCATCACCTCCTCTATATGTATCTCCCCTCCCCTCCCGGTCCACAGAGGGTCCGGCAGGCCTGTGGTGGCCCGCGATAAGCCCGCACCGCTCTGCTACTGCACCGCCATGCTCACCCTGACCTCTGCGTTCCCTCTGCGACAGAAAGCAGCCAATTAAAGCTGCTGACACGGTGTTAGCTTGAAAGTTCAATTACAGCTCAGAGCTGGAAGGAACGCCAATTACGGCTCCTCTGTTGCCTTACATATTCATACTTTTCAGTCTGTGTGTGTGTGTGTGTGTGTGTGTGCTTGTATATGGCTACAAACTCTTTCTAAATGTTAGTTATTAGTCATAAATACTGCAGAACTGTTTGGTCTGTTAGATCTGACAAAATAATAAAAGAGAGTGAATCCATTTAAAGACACTGAATTCTGTCAGGCAACGGTTCTCTGTAAGATATTACACTGTTCAGTTGGCCCCGCACGGTTCAATACCCCCGTATGGATGGCAGTTTTGCAAATAATTTTGAATTGATGCTTTACAGGCCACAAAAGCCACTGTTGTGGCTCCGCCCACATCTGGAGCCGGTGGAAAAACGATGTTCACCTCTCGTGCCTACAGGGGTGTTATTTTCTTGCATAGCATTGCAGGCCACTAAATGTTGTTTGCTCCCGGGTTCAAACTGGACCAACATGGCGGGTCAGTCACAAAGTTTCACTTTTATGATTGAAACAGTTTAGCAAAAAGTATTTCAGAAAACCTTTTGGGGTTTCTCAGTAAAAAGCACCTAGAAAATGATTGTGTTGTAAGTGGTGCTATATAAATAAAGTTGAATTGAAATGAATTGACGCACAGTTGTTCTGCAGTTGTTCAGTCTGTGCTTGTTTTGGTTCCGCTACAGCTAGTTTATTCGTTCTCTAAACTTTTTGCGACCCATTGGACCTGCGCTCTCTCTCTATCTCTCCGCTCCCTGCGCCAGCTTCATACAAATCTTCAGTGTGGAATCATATCAGTTTAGCTGTTGAATACACCGACGAAGGAGTGAAAAGAGTTAACAGAAATATTACCGCAAATGTTGTTTGAAACATGTCCAATACGTAAAAGTAAACACGAGCAATACGAGCGTTCATCTCCTGCGTAAGAACCTGATGTAACTCTTTCAGACAGTCAAGGACTCAAAAAGGTAACACCAGTGAAAAAAACAATGTCTATCGAGAACGCTATTTAACAGATTTTTATTGCCACTTTAGAAAAACAATCCTTAACGCACAAAAACAGAGAGAAAGAAAGAGAAAAAAAAGAGAGAGAAAAAAAATAAAGGACGTACCGAAACCGTGGCTCAAATACAGTTCAGACTGAACCGTGGGCTACCTGTACTGTTGCACCCCTAGTTTGAAGTTTTGTAATCTGTCTTTCTTCAGTCCAACAGAACTGCGGCACTTTTCTTTTTGTGGCCTTGAAGAAACAATCCACGCTTTTAATTTACCACATATGCAGTCGTTCTGGCATCAATCAAACATGTTCACGATTGTCCTCATTGCGAAGAAGCTTTGGTTGAATTTTAATTGCTGCAGTCGTGTCTTTTCAATCTGTTGTCTCTTTATTCTCCTAATTAACGGACTGTTCTCTGAGCGTTAACGTCGCTTCGCCTCCATTTTTTCCGCCTCCACCAGCTCTTATCAGTTCCAGGTACACAGCCCCCCCCCCCTTAGTGGCTCTGTCAGGGTGGGACATTTGTGTTTTTGTGCCAGGTGGGACGAGGAGGGGAAAAGCAGCTCCCTCGTCTCTCCTGTACAGGTGGCTCTAATTCTGCTGCAGCTTTTTTTTTTTTTTTCTTCTCAAGTATTTGCAGTGAATCAGCATATGGAAGCTTGTAATGTGTTTCACATGGGCCGAACTATTCTGGCTGCTGCGAGGCGGAGCTTTGGCAACGCAGGAAACAAACCGTTGAGAATGAAACACAAAGTTTCAACGGCCAGGGGATCGTCTGAGGTCCCTGAGGATGTATACACAGCTCCTGTAAAGAAATCCAGCACTTGAAACCAAAATATGACTAAACCATGCAGGAGGCGCAACCACTGGTGTTTTTGTTTGATTTAGCTTCCCCCACAGTCCCTTGCTGTTTTGGGTTTCTCTCCATTTTGACACAGTCATGAAATCTCTGCTTTGGGTTCTAGAATTTGTCCGCAGGCAATGTCTCAGACCGCTCTGTGATTTCGGGCATCCGATTGGGAACCACTGAAGTAGACTGACAAGTAATGATTATTCACTGGTAATTATACTGTTGGTTGTTATTTGGAGGAATAATATTTTACTGTTAAATGCTTTTCTGGCTCAGATATTGTCACAATATGTGGCATTCCACAGAGATCTAATCTGGTCCCATTGAAGTTTCTGCATTCATGAATGACAATAGCTTTATCTTTATCAATTGAGTTTAGTTTTTTTTTTGTCCCCTGTTCGCTGTCAGAGTGACGGATGTTTTCCATCCGTTGTTCTGTCGGTTTGACGTGTTGAGTTGAAACTCTGTCTTTGCTCTGGGGAGTCTGTGCTCAAGGTTCTTTAGAGGGAGACCAGGAATATTTTAACCCGAACTGCAGACCAACAGTTTGACACTTTGTTAGGAGAGTCATTCCTGAGTAAAATTTGTTCTTTTTTATACTTTCGGAGGCTGAAAAAGGTCAGAAATCAGTCAAACATGTCTGAGTCATCTCTTTTTAAAGCAATAAAATCCAGTAATGACAGTCTGTTGGCAGAAATAATTCCAACTACTCAACTAAACACCACAAATTGACATATTTGTGCTGCCCACAGATCCACTGATGTTTTCCACGAGGCTGTCAAATACCTTGACAGCAGACCAGGGATGCTAAATGAATTTTAGTTCAGGGGAAACAGAACCACCTGAATTGAACTCAGGTGGTCCGAAGCCAAGAAACAAGTCATAATGACCTAAAGATACCAGGTTTTTCTTAAAGATTCTTTATATGTTCAGCCTCCGAAATGTCTGAATCTCTTATTCTAACACTGATGTCGACTAAAGCGTCTTGCTTCTTTGGCTGGATGATTTTTGCAGCCCTTTGCATGCTCACATGAACCTTCTACACAAACAGTAATTCTGCTTAAATGGTCCATAGTTTAGAGTTTTACAGTGTTTCATTTCTCCATTGTTTGAGTATTCTGATGCTCTCACAGTGTTTTCACACTTTTCCTAGAATACTTGGATAGGTCGGGCTGAAACATTATTCAGCATTGCGCAATAACTGAAAAGTGACTCAACTTCTTTATCTCCCTTTCCATCAGCTTCTTTCACCGTGCTGCAGCTCACTGTTAATTTTTTATGCTCGCTGTGACAGTTAGCCGTGCTTAATGTTGTGTATGTGTTTGTGTCTGTGTCTATGTGTGCAGGTTGGTGGTTTGTCAGCACAGCCGAGGAGCAGGGCTGGGTCCCAGCAACATACCTGGACTCTCAGAATGGGACCAGAGATGACCTGGATCTGGGAACCTCGAGAACTGGAGAAGGTTAGAGCACACACAAGATTTTAGAGCGTCTTCCTCCCTCAATAAAACGATGTAACAGATATTATAGAGTATCTTCCTCCTACTAACTGTTGCAAATTAAGACAAATTCCAGATTATAGTCATCCCACCACTTGATGTAACTTCAGCAAATATCTACATTATATAGATCGGGGTGGCCAACCAGTCAGAAATCAAGAGCCACAAAAATTATGGTGGTACTACAAAGAGTCACATCATACAAATGTGAGCTTACAAACAAACTCCCTTTCTCACACAAACACAAAATGACAAAGTGAAGGCTGCAGCGATTTTGGTGACACTGCAGTGAATGCCAGTCATGTTATTGGGTCTTTTTGTGGTATCTGTCTTCGTTTTTGCAGCGGTTTGTAATTTGCAGACAGTCCCTGCACTCTGGTCACACAGCAGGCTCCTAATAGAGAACAATGGTGTTTCTACTGCTCCAAGGACAACTACTTTTGACAAAAATGAGCTTGTAGCATATTGCCTACCTCACACAGATGGGACAGAGGCATCATGTTTGTGTTGTTGATGTTTTGTTAAAGATTAATTGACGCCGGAACTTTAAGAAAGTGCTCTCAGCAGATGTAACGCAACTGTGTATTGGGGTCTAAGCCACCAATTAACTCAAACTTCTTCACATACTGGCCTGTACTGGCGTATCTGAAGTTTAGGTGTCCCTGTGCCTTTGTTTACTTACCATTGTATGTTCTAACTAACCCGTCCTGCCGAATACTGTGTAGCGACAGCTGTGGAGTGAGACAGAGGATAAAGAACTTTACTTCCAGGACTTAATTTCTCGGTTTAGCATAGTTATACCTAATAGTTCTGTATTTCTATTAATTTATCATCCTCTATTATCATTCCTTCATTGTTCTCCCATTGGTATTATCTTGTTCAGGCATGTTTTGTGTTAAATTGTGTGACAAGAGGGACGTTGCAGTTGATCTTGGTGCTGTGTGCTGAGTGATGCATTTGAGTACAAATTAAGAAAATCTGAACACTGAGTTTCACATGAGAACTATTTATAGCTGGAAGAGCCTCACTCTGATGGTTTCGGTTAATGGATCAAAGCACCGGACACTGACAGGCAAAGAGCTGCATGTGGCTTGTGAGCCGCGTGTTGGCCACCGCTGTTGCAGAGCATCTTAATCCCATTAACTGTTCCAGATTATAGAGCATCGTCCTCCCACTATCTGATCTAATTTTAGCTCTTTGAGTGATTTTGTGTCTCACCAATTGCTGTAACTTCAGATTAGTTACTTTTTTAAAGTAATAGAGTATTTACTGTAATAAACACAGACGTAATCTGTCTTCATGCATACCAATTATAATTAATTTTTTTTTTTTTTATGTTCCTACATCTCAATTGTATTAGACCAGCATAAACACACACACACTTCCAGTCACACGTTAGGAGCCCAGGAGGCCACAGCACCACATTGAAACCGTACCAGACCTCAGTCAGGAGGAGCTGCAACATTATGGCACCACACAAAATTCCTTTCAGCTCCCCTGAGAGGCTGCAGGAGGCTCGTTGTGATGTGACTTCTTTTTTTCCCCAATGTTTAGTCTGACTGCAGGGATGGAGTGTTTCATCATTGTGTCATAACCTCCCTTTTTGCCCCCCCCCCCAAGTATTTTTTTTATGTGCAAATACACAACTATGTAGGCACGCCTGCAAAGAAATATCAGTAAAAACTCTGTGGAGATATTGTGCAAGACTGTCTGCAGAGGAAAACAGGATTATCAAACATCTTCAGTCTGTCATGCAACTTGTGCTTCATTGAACTGTGCGCACACACACACACACACACACACACACACACACACACACACACACACATTGACAGCTCCTGCACAGCTGCCACAGTCACTGTTATTTTTTAATTTTTTTTGCCCTGGTTGGTTTGCTAAAGGTTTTTTTTTTCCTTTCTCACTCTCACACGTTTACTAGATGGTGGCAGCAGCAGAAGCAGTTAAATCTTCTGTCAAGCTGCATTTTGGATTTGGAATAACAGTTAGCATAACGTAGCATGTCATGGCGTATAGTGTCATTCAAAACTTTAGTAAAACTTTCAATAAGGGGCAGTTGATGACTCACTTTTAGAATTTAAACCTTTAATAAATAAGTGTGGTAGATCTTTAGAGCTCATTGATCTGTGTCAGCTTCTCAGACCGGATACCAGTGTCTCAGGGACAATGATGCTAAACTCGCCTCAGCGTGGCTAAACTAAAAATGTGATATGATTTGGCTTTAAGTGCCAAAATAACACAGTAAATATCTAATAATATGGTCTGCAAGTTAAGTTAAATCACATTGCTAGGTGTGCATTAAGCTATTAACATAAACTCTTCCCAGCATTTAACGAGATTTGCAAGATAGTCCATATTTTCTGGTGCTAACTAGCCAAGGGGTGGACGTCTAACTTTTTATTCAAGGAGTCACATGCATAGCATAGCATAGCATAGCATAGCATAGCATAGCATAGCATAGCATAGCATAGCATAGCATAGCACCGCACTGCACACACACACACACACACACAGATTCTATCAGACTTGATATCTCCTCTTTGCACACATGGCAATTTCTTATTATCCCCCTCCTCCTCCTCCTCCTTCTTCTCTTCCTCTTGTTCCTCCTTTTCCTCCTCCTCCTCCTCCTCTATTACATCTCACTATCTCTACATGCTCTGTAATCTGATCCCACATCTCAGCTCGCTGGAGAGGAACTGACAGGCCTCTGCTGAAATTACCTCAGAATAACATTTCCCTTTGTGTCGAGCTGAGCTGATATTTCAATTAGGAGGTCAACAGCAGTCAGAGAGCGGCGGCGCTGGGCTGGGACTGATGGAGAAGGGAGAGGTGGAATAAAAAGGAAGGGGTGGTATATAGAGGAAGAGGTGGAATAAAGAGGAAGGGAGGAAAGGTCAGATATGGAGATAATGGAAGCAAAGAAAGAATAAAGCTCTTGTTTCCATTCGTCAGTTGTCTGATTCAGAAGGCTGCAACCATTATGTGACTTCTAACAAATTTCATTTGACTGGAGCCACTGAATATATTTAACCTTTAAAATGAAGATAAAACAGCTCATAAAGTTATAAATATAGTTTCACTATAGTTACAAAAACTCTATCTTACGTTGCATTTCTGATGTTTCATGATTACTGTTTATGACGGTGAGTATTTGACTACATTTTTAGCTGTTTTTTTTCTTCCTGTTGTTTTTTCAATTTAAATAGTTTGACTAATTTAAAATGTTTTTCATTGTTGCATGAGAGCATCTCTTTTGTGTGTGTGTGAATCTCGGTCACATTGTCATTGTGAATGAGAATCTTGTTCACATTGAATATATGTTGATATAACTTATATCATGTAGATAGATGGTTAAGCAACAATTAAAAGTACAATACATGGATGATGATCACATAACTTTATGATAAAGGCTCAGATGTATTTAACACTCAGAATTCATGCCATTCTAACACTTTAAAAAATTATGGCTAACAAATAAGTTTGGAACTGTGAAGCATGGTGGAGGTGCCATAAAGCTGCAAGGTTACCTTATGTACTAAAAGCCTTGAATGTTATCTGAGGACTAGCAGGACATTTTAGTCAGAAATGTGTTTTTACCAAATTAAAGCTGAGTGATTTTAGCTTCTCATTCGTTTATTAGCTGCTGTTTATTAATTTTTTCATGTTGCTTTGATCGTCACTTCTCTTCCTGCTGGTTATTAGCAGCTTTAGCTCGTAGCAGCGTCACACTGAGAGATGGTGGGACTGAGGATGTTGTGGAGCCCCTCGCACTGTGAGGCCAAAGATATTAGGTCACCATTAGTGATGTCGGTCTTCTATCTGAGACAAACTAAATCTCACAGTGAGCTGACCTGAAGTGACCCACTGGTGATTCTCAAGTGCTGGTTTGCAACCCAAAAGTGTGTCACTGGCCCAATTGAGCTTTGTCATGTTTAACAAGAATGTTCGTCTTTTTACTGATCTCGAAGTTGAATTTGAACTTTTGTTGCTGCTAACCATGGCTAACTCTAGCTTCTTTTGCTAAATCCTTTTGTTTTCTTTGTTTTCTTCATCTTAATCATCATCATCATCATCATCAGTCACTAAAAGGCGTAAAGCCCACCTGAAGAGGCTGGACCGCCGCTGGACCCT
>OMNM01014573.1:2917-20524 GCA_900302745.1 Parablennius parvicornis | reverse complement strand
AGTTGGACTTTGAGTGGCTGTTGATCACAGTGGACCAACATGATGTTCTCTGGTTTAAATCACCGTGAACAACTCCTGCATCCTTCATGAAACACACACACATACACACACACACACACACACACACACACACACACACGCACTCCACGTTAGAAGGCTTCTTATGACCCTAAGCCTTAAATTCAGTGGTTGTCTGTTATCGGTGCATGTGCCATCAAAGCACACCGGAGTCAATCTTCTACTGCAATCTATTTGACCTCAAACACATAATATCCGTCACGAACATGACATATAGAACGCGGCATACACAATTTGAATATTGGCTTCTCTGGGAAAAAAAACAAAACTCCAATGGATGCAGAAGCAAAGCTGACAGTGGTTCTTGTATTCTCCAAGGATGAGACAACTGTTCAAATTGTTTTTATTACATCCGTTGGGAATTGTGCCCTCGTTTTGTGGTATGTTTTTAACCATTAATAGTGACATATGAAGTCATTTTGCCAAGCCTTGCAGTTTTCAAAAAGTCATTTATTCCTTATTTATTCGTGTTTCTGTGTTCTTTGTATTGGCTTTAAAATGTTCCGAAATAAATATTGAACAACGGCAAAGGTTGAAAACGTACAGTTTGAAGGTATTTCAAGGTTCAAACCCTGTCCTCTCTGGTCAAATTTGGTAAGTAATTCTGAACTTTTCATTGATGTTGCTAAATTAAAACAAAAGACGGGCTGTGTTTGTCATCACATCATTTGATACACTCGACTTATAAAACTCACATTTAATGAAGAAGTGATGTTTCCTTGAAGCCCTAAGAGGTAGAAAACCTTCTCTCAATTATCTTCCATCTGCCTCCTTTTCCATCTTCTTCTCACGCTCTCACGGTGTTAATTCAAAGTTGACGTTACATCACTCCTCAGAAAATGTGGAAGTGAAAATGAAGAGGAAAGGAGGTGGAGAAAGGAGGAAGGCCTTGTTTCTGATCTATTCCCAGTGTCAACTCTCCACCCTGTTGCTCGGCTGAGCCCGCCTCCCTCCACTTTTAAAGTCGGTCATCATGCTGCTTAAAAGCAGATTTAGAGCCTTTGATGTCGGTGGAAACAAAAGAGTGACTTTGTTTTGCTGGGAACCTTTCATGTCTCTGAAATTAACAAGATGGAGTAGGGAGGAAGTGCGAGGTGGAAAGATGGCAGAGGAAGGGAGGGCAAGACGGGGAAGGGATGAGAAGAAAGACTGACGAGGGAAAGAAGGCAGATTTTCTGATTTGTCAGCTTTAGATTATAGCAACATCTTGCTTAAAAGTTGCAAAAATGAAAAAATTTAAATGATTCACGTCCTGACCAGGAGCGAAAATCTCGTGTCTCCGTCTCTGGTATGTCAGTTGCCACCAAAACGGTCAAAATAAAACATTTTAGGCCTCGTTTACAGGATGACGCTTTAACTGGTTTTTAGGTTTTGGCTCAGAAAAACATACACAGCAACTTTTTGAAAATGATCTCTTCACACGGAAACAACAGAAAAGCTGAAAACCATTGTCTATTGTCTGCTTTTGTTATGAAACCACACACATGCGGAGAATAATGCACTATAAACATTTACATTACACGGACATTTGTGTGAACAGAAAACAAAGTTGGATCGCTATTCCGGGTGACAGTCAACAATGAAACTACCAAGTCCCAGGAGAGTATGAACTGGCAGTCATGACACTTTGGAGGCGTATTTATTCATTTGTTTATTCATTTATTTAATGTGCCTCTAAACATGTGCTCTGGCTACATGCAAAAAAACACACACACACACACACACACGTCTCTTGCACAGATCGGCCAGCGTATTTTCCACGCTGGCTTCAATATAGAAACTTTCTGAGTTGAGCTTGCAGGGTTATTCATGTTTGTGTGAAAAGTTTATCTCCAAAACCTTCTTGTCTGTTGCTGAGATTTCTTCACTCATATTCGACTTGATGGACAGCTCAGGGTGTAACCTGTTTTCTGCCATCCCATCAGCTGTGGTTGGGCTCTGAAATTGTTTGTAAAAGTTTAGTATCAGCAGACGCAGTTGGAATTCAGTCATATTTCCAAACACAACAGTTACAATGCCTGAAACTGACAAAAAAAATGTTTTTCTATCATTTATAAATATTGATCCATGGTGCTTCCAGGTTCATTGCCTGATGGCCACATTTGCAGTTGTAGTAAAGCCATGAAAGTGCCAATATTTCCACGGAAATAAGCTTTTATTGTTTCTTTAAGTTGCCAGAATAAGATGAAAAGAGTTTAGATGTATTGACTTAATTTAAACCAATAGTCCCTCTCTCTGTCTGCAAATGTAACACACAGAAAATCCACTGCCATGCAAGTGAAAAAGCAACCCCGGGGAAACAAACACACAGTTTGTTGGTTTTTCCATCACTATACATATATATGTTGGGATTTTCTTTTTGTGCCATTCATTTACATTTTCCTACATTTGCAGCCAAATGAGCCCATTCAAAGCCTCGGTGACGTGTTGTATATATTGCTGTATGTCTGTCGGAGTTACACAGTTTGATTTTTCTATTTTAAACATGAGGTTGCCGGAAAGAAAAAATATACAGTACATGTCAGTTGATTCCAGCAGGCATCACTTTTCAATCTATTTCCATGTTGGTGTTTTTCCTTTCTTTTTCCTTCTTTCTGCTCTAAATCTGTCACGGGCCCGTGTGCTGTTATGTGTAACGCCACACAACAGCACATGCGGTTTACAATCAAACAATTTCTCACGCAGGTTTATAATTGCATGCCGCCTATGTGACACGATCGTAATTACCTTGTGCAACATGTTTGTCTCTGTGTTCCCGCATAGGACGCATCATAAACCGTGTGTACACTCTTTGACAGCATGACAAATTGTGCGTGTGCGTGTGCGCTGTGTTGTAAGGCAGTGACATTGACACAAGGACACAGCGAGCCGTTGATTTATCACAGATGCCTTTATTCTCCGCTTTACTGCTCATTTCACAGTTAATTTTCCTTGCGAATAAGAGAAGCAGGAAGGAAATGAGGTGGGATTTCCAGCGTCCCAGTGAAGTGAAAAAAAAAAACTAAAAACGCACACCATCAAAAGAATTGTATTTTTTGTTTATTTTTTTTATTCCTGACAGCTAGTAATGACATAAAAGAAATTAGTAAGTTATTGGATGTAGCTCTTGCTTAAAACCTGTAATAATTCTGACACCTTGTCATAATTTATTATAGTCACAATAATATTATGCCCCTTTAGACTTAAACACTTCCTGTCTTTGAAGAGCGTCTCCTCTCAGTTGTTTTCTGATTGATGTCAGTCACTGCCGTCTCAGTAGCCGGTGGGATGTTGAGCTTTGTTCGGTTTTAATAGTCTAATCTTCCTGAATCCCTGAACTGGTGACAGTGTGATGAACAGGGGAAGTGTGCAGCCTCAGAGGTTTGAAGATGATCCCCTGTGTTGTTGGAGGATTTGGTATCCATCATACTTCAGTCTAACATTTATAAGGAGAAATACACACAGGTCATCTACTTGTGTTTTGTGATAGATGGCACTTTTCAAGATGGCGGTTGGTGAGTCTGGCACCTCCTCTTCGTGGAGGTCGAGGTTGTCGCACGCTGTTGAGCATTCAGAATCCCGATCTGTGTTGGTCACTTTGACAAAATAGAATTATTGTTGATCCCATAATTTTTCAATAAGACTGAGATCAGCAGGTCTAATCACCTGGAAACGTTGCTCTCTTCCCTCGTAAGAACAAGTTTAGTCCAAGACCATGCAGATGGAGGGTCACCACATTTTTATCTGAATTGTTCTGCATTGTGATCACCGCCAATAATGACTATTTTTTTTTTCTTTTACCTGTGCCACCACGCACCATTTACACTGTCTCTATCAAGGGATTGTCATGTCAGTTGATCATGATTTCTTTACACGTACGATGCAACCGCTGTCGGCAGAATGGAGACTTTTGGCCAAACATAGCTTATCTCTGCATGTTCAGGTTGTCATGATAAAGATCAGACACGGTAAGCAGATTCCTGACAGCCCAAGAAGACTAGAGATTGTCGGCATGGCCAGCCATCAACCATATCTGGGTGCAAATCTGTAGAGCTCTGCTCACGGTTCCTGATCTTACAGAACTTATTTTATTTATTCAGAACCCCTGCCTGAAGTTACCCGAATGCACCAGTTCTATGCAGATCAGTCAAACGTGACATGCTGATTCTTGCCGATTCTCACCAACTAACTACAGTAGCAGAGCCCATGTTGAAGTACCAGATATCGAGCACTCAAGGTGCCAGAACTAAAACATTTTGCGCAAACAACCACAGGGTTTGCAGTTTAAACAAATTTGACATAGTCCGCTATATACACACAAATATTTATTTCTAAAATGTAAAATGTTTCCATTCTGCTTGACGCAATACAAAGTGCTGGAGCCGATTCCAGCAGCCGACAATGGGCGGAGGCAAGTCACACCTAGACTAACGACAATCTGTCACAGGTTGAAAGAGACAGACCTTCTTACACACAATCACATTGACGGCCAGTTGAAATCCACCATTTAACCTCAACCCTCATCAGCCATCGGATTTAGAACATTCACTCTTCTGCGCCCGCATACTGACCATGCAGGTGTTAGTCTACAGGTACTTTTTTTTTTATTTCTCATGTCTCAAGGGGTTGTTTTGTGTTGTTCTGTGCACTGTATAATATCTGTATACAGGTTTGGCGGCACATCTGAAATTGTTCAGAAGCAGCTATCGGCGCGCACCTCCTGCCTGCGCCATTACTTCAGCTGCCTCTCTTATCGTCCGTGTTGTGCTTGAAAGCTCAGCAGCAGGCGGCAAAGCCTTCACCTGAGGTTTTCGTGAGATAGGTATCTGCCCAATACGCCTCAAGCCAAGACATTAGGGAAGCTTTCGGTTCAGCTCGGAGTTTGGATTTATTCATGATAGATAGTTCCAGGCGGAGGTTCATTGTCATAGTGTGCACATGCAGGATTCCACACAAAAGCACAGAATATACATTCTCGCACAGATGCAAGTGTTTATTTATTTTTTTTCTCCCCCTAACCCATAGGATTGTAGCTTGAAAACAAACAAGTCTGAGTAAATTAGAAGTGGCATGTAATTTGTTTGAATAATTGGAACACTGCCCACGTTGTGTAATCCTTTAAACAGATGCAGAATGTTGCAGTCCCTGTTGCTGTGAGGCAGCTGCATTTTACAGCATTTTAACAGAGGCGAGATTTTTAAATTCTTCCTCGCATTACTTCTCAGATGATTTGATGTTTTGATTACCGGCTCAGCACGGCTCGCTGGGTTTTCTTCATCTTGCCTGGTGATGAGCGGAGCGGCGAAAGGACATTAGAACACACGGTGTACAAGACTACGGCACATCAGACAAATTTCAACGTCTTCTCTTTCAGCTTGATGTTCTTCACCTCTGTATATTTTGATTTGAGAAACAGACTTTTTCCTCATATATCTGATTGTTGACTCATTAACCTTCAGCTACTCGAAGAGAATAATGATTCCCAAGCTTTCTATTTTATTGCCACAGCCAAGCAACACTCGCTCTCTGTTGGCCTACTGATGTGTTCGAGATGCGCAGTGCTCAGGATCTGTCTACATGAAGACATACAAGCTTTTTCCTCCGGGACTTTAAGTGGCTGTTTCTGCATCAAGACATGGATGATAAATCATTTCAGCTTTGCCTCTTCGAGACAAGGCCAGTGCAAAGAACAGCACAATGAAGTATCTTGGCGTGACTACCGACGCTGCACATCCTGCGACACTCTCGGGTTGGATAAAGACGTGTTGGGCCTGCCCACAGCCATCTTGAATAATGGCTCATGTATGGGAAGTATGTATGAAGTTCACTTCATCTGCACAGCAGAGCGGGACGAATCGGTGAGCTAAATTATTTCATGTGCAGATGCACATGTGAATATTTCATTTGTCAGGAGGATTTCCTCGTAAAAAAAAAAAAAACCTCAGGGAGACAGAATACACTGCAATCAGACTGAGAACAATTTGT
The DNA here is from genome assembly GCA_900302745.1 of Parablennius parvicornis. NCBI lineage: Eukaryota > Metazoa > Chordata > Actinopteri > Blenniiformes > Blenniidae > Parablennius > Parablennius parvicornis. The sequence continues at coordinate 14,482 of OMNM01014573.1, read as the reverse complement.
AAAAGTTTAAGACAATTTTATTACATTATTCTTACAAGAAGAGACAATGTCACAGTACAACATTTGCATGATTGTCCAGGAGTTTGTCTAACTGGGAAATCAGACTGCGCCTTCTGAAAGGCTAGATTGATTTGAGTTTGCTTTGAAGGCCAACAAAAGTAGCACAGAGGTTCCAACAGTGCTGACCCAGACTGCAAATTAAACGCCATTCTTTATGAGACAAAACAAAATTTTTCCAACACACGTCTTTGACTTGGACTTCTATTTGCCATGCCCCACAACATTTTTCCTTGAAGACTTTTTTTTTTTTGCAAGACTGCCTCTTCTCTTTCAGTTGTGAAAAAAAAATCTTGTTTATCGTCATGACTTGTCGTCTGTCCGCCGCCATGTTTTATGATCATTCTAGTCTTTGTGGATCCCTGACTATTCTCAATACTGCTACAACTTCTCGCCCTCTCGTACACATAGATAGAATAAAGAGCACAGTTGAGGAGCCAAGTAACTCTATTAACTCTTTCTCTGTTGTTGATGTCTGTAGAAAGAGCTGTGACCATTTGCTTCTTAACTGTTTAAAGCAACATTTAGAAAAATTCCACATTTCAAGAGGACATGCTTATATAACCTGAATAAACGTACTAATGATCTGAGTAAAGGTTTTAATAATCAAATCTACATGTGTTTTCTACATTGGAAAAAATGTTATATTAAACAGAAAAGTTCAGCTCGGCATGCTGTTTCTTATTCTTTTTTTATAATAATTTGTGATTCTATCTTTTTTTTTTTTTTGTTTTCAGTCTTGATTAAACAATAAGCAATGACAAGTACACACCAGATCAAAAGGAGCCGAGCGCTTTTAAGAATCATTTATGTTTAAATTGTTAAGTACATGCGCTGAGTACCTGAAGTGAACCTTCCCTGCATACACGTGATTAACTTTCAAACATGCCGATGTGCGTCGGGAACTTTCTTCCTATAAGGTGACGGTTCCTCCTAAAATCCACATGAAGAACACATTCTACTACAAGATGTGACCTGCTCTCCCTTCACGAGGCGAGTTGTCTTATGAATATTGCACACCCAGGATGGTCTTATTACTCTGTGACTCAGCCATAGTGATAACATCAATCTTAGTTAAGAGTATCTAGTTAAAATAGTATTGAACAAATTGATGCATATCTGTGTTGCCTAGCTACGGATTATAATGTGAGACATACATCAGAATCTGAGTTAAGAGAAAATGTTTAATGTCAAGATCAGATGGGCAGTTTAAAATAAAAAATCTTTTTCAGTCTGATAAGATAATTTTACAGGAGCTTTCACTAATCTCTTACTAGTTTATGGTTGATGATTGATGACACATGTTTCACATCTATACTTACATACTACCGTCAAATATAAGTGATGGTTAATGTTTCATGTAATAAAACAGAAATCGGTGATAAAGACTTGACATACTTGAAATTGCATGCAACCTTTTGATTGATGCACTCGTGGATTTATGTGATCCCGCGCTTTTGACATGACCCATGTTAACAAACCTGAAGAAACACTGCTGTACATAGCCGGGGCCTGATTGATGTTATGGATTATATCTAGTTTGGTAAGACTGATGGGCAAAACTTTCAAATATAATGAGGAAGACAATGAACACTTGGGTTGGAGCGCTGCTGCATAAAGACGCGAGATAAATCTGTGTGCGTTACATAAATGTATCCTTGAGCTGGAGAGTTCATTAATCAGAGGAAGCAGACTCTTGTAGGAGTGAAAGCGGTGAAGAGGCGGAGGTGGTGACAAAGAGCCGCGTGAGCAGGCTGGAACTTTTTTTTAATTTCTTTTTTCTTTTCTTTTTTCTCTCCTTGACAAAGTATGTAGCATTCAGATAACTGAGCTTGTTGTTTTACAAGGTTAAGTAATGACCAACTAGACATGGACTGATCCTGGGAACTAAAAGCATAAAGCCAAGAACAGCAAGATAATGATCACAAACACACATGTGAGGTGGATAAAAACACTTTGAGAGGTATATTATCTTATACTTTATAATATTACTATTTAGTGCTATGTATACATGATTAAGATGTATCAAAGGTTAATGTGGTAAATATAAGTTAAAAGTTATTTCACAAAGATTAAAAAAAGAGTACAGTTTAATAAATAAGAAAAGGAAAAGATTAATTTATTGTAGACTTCATAGCTCCCAAGTTTGGCCGATGTTTTCAACTGGGATTACTTTAAAAGGACAAATAGGTAATATTTTATGCTGGCTTTTGTGTGTGAATCTGCTTATGGGAAAAACTGAATAAATATAAACATGAACTAGAGTCAATGTGGGTTTTTAGTGTGATGCAAATTTAAAGGTAGAGTGACCGCATTTTCATAAAGCACCTTTTGGTTGGAATGAAATTTTTAAGATTTTATTGTTTATGTCGACTAAGGAGAAGAAGATCTTGATCTCTTGGACTTTTTCCTGTGTGAAATCTCATTATTTGTTTTTCCTAAAGGTATTGTATTATGTGGTGACCATTGTCTGAAGTTTATTACAGTGCTGTCAAAAAGGCTTTAGTACACAAAACCTACATTAGCAGTGATATTTCATTAAATGTGCACTTCTTTATTCAAGACCAAATTAAATGTACATATGTGAGAGTAATGGTGTGTGTTTTTGAAATCGTTTAACTCCTCCCATCCTGTGTAGAGTACAGCACATTGATAGTCTAAATAGTCTTTTTTGCAAAGATTGTTTGCATTTAACTTGAAAAATGGTTGATGCAGTGCTGTAAATGTTTTTGAAAAACATGTTTTTTTTTTTACTCCTACTAAAAACAGCCCTATGACTTTAGCTTACTCATGGCAGGAAGAAAATATTTATTTTTGCACCTTTGTGTGCCCTCCCAACATCAAAACTTGATTTCAAAGAATGTAGAAGGGACTGTAGTACTTTGAAAACATGTTGTTCATCTATTGGCTTGATGACTTGAAAGACATAAAACGAAGAAAACATCATTAAGAAAAATGGGGGAGGTAAAGGCAGAGTGCAGTTCCTCCATGGATGAGATTTCCCCCCCAAAAAAAACTAAACATTTGATTGCTTTTGTGTAGAAGCAGTTATTTTTGCCAGGGAGCATTAATAAAAAAGCATTGGTTTCCTACAGGCTTAAGAGTCACAGCTCACACAGCCTACGGTCACGGCTGGGTCAGATTTGAACCATAAGCAAGGGCGAACATATTAACCAGCCTGTTTGAAATTCTCTATACTTGCTATATGGCGTTGCTTTTGGTTTTTACCATCTGTGTTCATCAGGAGCAACATTTCTCCTTTTATATCCACTTGTTTAAAAAGGAACTTGTTTAAGAGAGTGGCATCATCAAGGATTCAAACTCGGAGGTATACACCTGTCCAGTCAACAGTCAGCTTTTAGAATTTGCTGTAAACCAATTAAGGACAGGGTCTGAGTTTTTCCTTCATTAATTTCACCAGTGGCCAATTCAGCTCTTACTGAGAAACAAAACAAGTTCTCCATTAATTTAAAAAAACTGAAGCTTTGAGTGCAAAAATTGTGTTTTTTCAGTGAAAGAGTTTAGAGCCACTTCCGTCTCCTGCTCATGTCGCTTTTATTTGGAAAATCTTTACTTTCATCTGTCCAATTCTCCGTTTTGTCTTTTTCTTTTTCTTTTTTCAAACAAGCATCTGCACTTGTGCTACAGTGAGAAATGTGTAGACTTTTGCCACCTCTGAGTTGGCCTTAGCTCCACCGGCTTTTAAGTGTCAGCTTGTTGTTGTGGTTTTATAGCTCCCAGCTTTAATGCTTTGATCCACTCTCAGCGCTCTCATCATCACATTTTTCTGCTCCATCAGGAAGCTCTTTTCAGCCTGGGCTGTAGGAAAAACTTGCCGGCAGGTCGAAAACGAAACGGAGAAATTGTACGAACCAGAAACAAACTAAAAACGTGGTGCTGCTCTTGTCATAAACCTTACGTTCCCAAGTCCTCGCATTTGAACCAGGCGAGTGATGGCAGCAACAAACCATGAAGATCGTTTGTCCTATAGGAAAATAAACTCCTTTATATTGCAGCTTTCCTTTTTTCTTTTCATCTTCAACAAAAAGGGTGGGCTGGAATCAATTAAATGATAAATATAGATTCCATAGGCAAGGAGGACTTACAGACTTGAATAATGAAGTAAAAAGGGTCGGGTGAATAAAAGGCATCAACTCAATGACATCGTGGCTGAGTGCACACGAGAGACAGAGAGGAAGACTGAATGAAAACAGGATGAAAAAAAGTAACGGAGTAAGAGAGGCCAGAGGGAAATTAAACCTTGAAAAGCTCACTGAGACAGACAGAGGGAGTTGGAAGAGGAGATGTAGCCCCTGCTTGTGTTTCGTGCGATGATGGATCTGAAGACAGGTGGAGACAGAGGAAAGGATAAACACTGCAAATAGAGGAAGGCGAGCGACGAGGCAGAAGAAAGAAACGAGACAAACGGTGCGTATCGGTGTACGTGTGCACAGACCTACGGTGTCAGAGAAGATCTGAAGAATTCAGAGAGTAAAAAACATCGTGTGTTATAGTGAATCTGTTGTTAAGATTAAAAACTGAGCCTTCTGGTTTAGCAGTAACATTGCGGTCGTCTTTCGTGTCGGACTTTCTCAGGAGCTTTCAAGAGATCCCAGTTCACATTAGTGGAGCCAAGAAAGTCTAACCACATCAGTCTCACTATGGGGCTTCAGATTCAGCCAGTTCTACTACTTGAGGTCAATGAGGGGTTTGAATTCTGCATCATCTTTCTTCATCCGTGGACCCTGTAGATCTGAATGGGACACTTTGGACCTTACAATCAGGTCTATCATCTGTCTCACGGACACACTCAACTCATAATGATAGTGTTTTTTCACAGCTGCTGGCTTCAGACTAAATGTCTTCTTCCCTCCTGAGGATCTTTGTTAATCACTGCTTGGGTGAAGGAAAAAAAAAAAAAGAAAAAAGGACTGGTGGAGTTGATCTTCGAAGCTACAACAAATCAGCTGTGTTTTTAATCTGTATGCTTAAATGAAAGAATTAGACATGTTTATATGCCAAATATGTATAAATAGCAGTTAACTGCACTGGTTTCATTTAGTTTTATTCATAATTTTTTTTCTTGGTATATTTTCAAGGATTACAGGCAACTTCGACTTACATACATGTTATAAATGTTGGGTGTGTTATTGAGTGCCAGCTGTTGACACTATAAAGACCCTGCCTTTCCCCATTTCAACTGGGATAACGCAGGTAAATAACTTGGTGAATAAATGAAATCCAAGTATAAACATCACCAAAAACAATTCTATATAGTGTTTGCCACATTTTCTCAATGTTTGTCTCATTTGAAGGGAAGCAGTAATAACCTGCCACCTTCTGCCTCATTACAGATGCTGAAGCGCAGTCTCAGTTTCAATTTGCTGATGCCTTTGTGAAAAAAGCAGCACAGAAAAGAAAGCTACTTTTCAAATTCACTGAAAATAAAAGGACTACATCTTTTCAACCACAAGAAAGTCTGTTCATATGTGTAAAAAGCAGTATATGTTGGTGTTTTAGAGTGAAATAAGACAACACACAGCACGAAAGGAAAGAAAATCGCTGTTTAAAAAGACTTTCTCTTCGAAATGATGTTGTTGTGGCTCTAAACCCGGAGGAGAGCAAAGAAAACTGTCATTGTCATGAAATGACTTCAGAATTGGTCCAGACAAAGTGAAGAAAAGCTAAATTATTTCTCTTATAGACTTTAGGCTGATTTATAAATAAATACATAAATATTTATATATTTATTGTTTCTCCATTACACTTATAAACAGTGATGAAAATAAATGTCTTCATATAATGATAAATATTTTTATTAGCAGCACAAATTCCACAAGGAAAGATCTACTATGCTATAGAGAATAGTAACATTTGACATGTTTTCCTGACAGCTGTCAATGCTATTTTAAACATCCACACTAATCTGACTTCAAAATCATGGATCTTTTAATTGTGAAGTCTGAACATTATTAAATTACTGAATGATGAAATACCTGAATAAAAACATTGCTTTTTCCGGGTTTGAAATGAAGAGCCGCTCCTCAGTCAAAGCACAGAGGACTCCTCTATGTTTCTCCTTCCCTCCTCCTGATTCTACCCTGCATGCGTCTGCGCCTGGGAGTCAGAAGGATGGATGGGAGCAAATAAGTGCCAGCTTCAATTTTGGATCTGAAGCCTAAATCTCACAGAAAGTAGAGACTACAGTCAGGGCGGTTTAATTTCAAGGTAAAATCAGTTCCCGTTTGGGGCTGCGGATCAATCACCGGGCCACAAATTGGGAAGTCTGAACCGGTTATTCTCAGCGAAACGTTTGTCTCAAAAAAAAAATTCAGAAAGTACATCCAGAGTCTTTGATGGCAGGAACAAACAGTAAACAACATGTTTGTCTTTTAGCAGATCTGACAGGCCCCGTAATCATGCTCCAGGTTCTGGAGGTAAGCTGTTGCTGCAGCCTTGACTGTGCCATGAAATACCAGCTTTGCTCTGAGTCAGTCAGTGTGTGACGCCAGTTTGCCGACCTGCCAACTTTAAGACTTAAGATACAAAACCTCAAAGCAGAGTCACTATAAACTCATGAAACCATAGAGTTCAACAGATTTTTTTTTTTTTTTCTTTCTTTAATCCTTCAAGGATTCACTTGAAACTTCCTGGAGTTGGAGGTGAGCTGTGAGCGGGGCCTGTGTGATTGCTCAGGCTGTATCCCAGTGTGTTTTGTCAGTATGTACACAAACAGGTCGAGCGTTGGGCGAGTCTTAACACTCCGAAAAACTTAAACGTCTCAAGAATGATCCAATTCTGAATAAAAAAAAAAAATACAGCAGCGTTGGGTCAATAAGGAGCTGTGCAGACGGGCAGCAGTTCAATATTTGAGTTCACTTGATTCACTCAACAAACCTTGGGCAATATGGGCGCACAGGGTTGATGGCCCATGCTATTTTTTTTTTCTCACAATGGAAAAATGGGAATGGATTTGAAGTGATTGGATTGTAGATCGGTTTTGGCTCGACATCTGTTGGGTTTCCCGTACCCCGTCGGGACAGATCTTTGCACTTGTGTGCTATGAGCAATGCCTGTTCGCTGCACAATGACCCCGAACTACACTGCGTTTGTCTGAAGACATTTGGATGATCTGTTACAACTTTCAGACCAATTTCCCCAACGCTAGTAAACAAATCTAAATGAACTCTTTTCAAAATGTGCGATTTGAAAAGAGCCGGGTAAATAGTGAACGTTATGTTGACAGTTTACTGTAGAAACACTGTCAGTAAAATATGCAGAGACTCCTTTGGAGCTCTGATGGATGAAACTGACTAAACTGCCGTGCCACCGTTACTTTCCTCAGTTTAGGCAAAGTGTTCCTCGAGCAATAAATCTGCCCGCTACCGACTGTAACAGTCCATCGAACATCATTAGGCTGCTTTAGGTTTTATTTTTCCATCAGTCACTCCTTATGGTAGAGGCCTGTGTCTTGGTGAACTGCAGAAGTGTTTTATCTCTTTGAGCAAGTCTCCACTTGGAAAAGAGTTGCAAATAGTACTCGGTATTGGCTTTGTAGGCTTAATCATAAGAACTATATTTATCTCAAAGGGACAATCAGGAAGACTGCACAGCAGCCAAACCCGACACAACACAATATGTAATTGAATCTGGCATTTTGTACTCTAGTGTTCTCTGGATTACTGCAACAGTCAAAAACATGCACGTGAGATTAGCTGGTGACCCGTAAGTTGAGTGTGTGTAGTTATCTGTCACTGTGTTTGCCCCGTAATGGACAGGTGACCTGTCCAGGGCGTAAAAGTATAGTCAGTCTTGTTTTCTGTCTCTTTGACAATAGAGAACTACACATTCAACCATAAAACGTATCAACATCTCTTAATTGATTTTCTTTATTAAACCAACGTAAACAACTATTTTATTGAGAATGTAGCATGACTGAGCTACCATTAAGTGTTGTGCAAACCAGCATATAAAGTATATCATATCTTCATGGATATTAGTAAAAGTAAAAATACAAGATTTGTGAAAATTTGTCTTAAAAACAACTTGTCTGCGTAGGGTCTCCTTATATACCAACCGATTAATATATTTCTGACACTGACTAGTGAGGGGGTGGACGTTTAGACATTGTAGCTTGTTGGATGTGTTCAAATCACCAGCTAAATGATTAAAACGGCTTCCTCTCTTGACTTGTCAGCCGTCATAATGTTTGGTGAGGAAATGTGAACTTTTCAGTCATGATAGAAAAACACTTGACCCACATTGCCGTGTTCACCACTCAACTTCTACCCTACAGCCCATTATTTCGCTTTATTTTTCGTGTGCGGTGACAGTGGTGCCATTGTTACACATGTTGGACGGAGCAGTGTTTCGTTTTATAACGGGAATGCTACGACTGCGAGGGGACTGACTGACTTTTTGCACTTCCTGAAGTTCCAGGGACAGTGAAGTTGACATTTTGTTGCGTCGAAGAAAATGTTTCTAACACACACACAAACACAGAGCGAAAGAACACGTCGGGATCTTTGCTCGTGAACTTTCTGTCATCTTGACTCTTCTTGTTTTCACCCCACTCCCCCCATTGCCTCTCACCCACATGGCTGCAGGTTGTGAATTAATGAGGAGAGTCAAAGAGAGCGAACACAAGGAATTTGGTGGGAAAGGAAGGCGAAAACAGACACATGCATAGACGGGCGGGGGAGCGGGGTCGGGGAGGGCTTTACGACGCTGTGCAGATGGCGTGCAGAGCCAAAACCTGACAGAAACAAACCTCAGCCCGAGAGCATAAGCCGCAAAGCTTACAGAGGTGCCACTGCAACACTTGGAGAGAAATATTGTCGACTGTTACGGCCAACAGAAGCACCTGCAGGAGGAGGTGGAGCGTGGCTGAGAGGGGAGCACTTAATTTTGGGGAAAAACGGTCATTGATGGCCTTTCACAGCTCCATAAAAAAAGATATTGATCAGCAGGGTGCAGGTTTCATTTTCGCTCTGAGAGGGGACAAGTTGTTTATGTTGCCTCCAAACTACCACTGGGCTCACTCTCCTGCAAACACACCCTCTGACCACTATTTACAATGCATTGCCTGAGATCCTCTGTCCTCTCTTTTGTTATAACGAGGTAGTCCTTTTCAAGTTTCAAGTCAAATGCTTCCCAGTGTCCTAATCGCTTCCCTACCCCCAAAAAAATGAAAATAGATAAATAACCTAGCAGCTGTAGTGGAGACAATTCAAATTAGATGCAACTAGAGGTGATAGTATGCACACATCATATTTGATAGGTTGTTGAACTGTAGGTGATCCACAAACCTGTTTCGCTGTTCTACAAGAGACCACAGATTTTAGGCCGCAATGACAGACGTCTTCACAATTGCTCGTCCTCCGTCTGAGACAGCCAAAACCACAGAGTGTGTAACGGCCTTTAGCCCCAGAGCTTTGTAACAGACGCACCCTGGACAAACACTGTTTCATGAATTAGTGACTTCTATTTATTGGCTTGTACCAGTGAGAGAGTTGTCATTTAATTCTTGAAACTCTTTTGTCATGCTTTGATGTATTTAAGTTGTTGTTTTGTTTTTTGTTTTTTAAATATGCTTTACGGATCCTTTAGATTTCAACAATGTGTCTGAGAACAATGGTAGCCTCGCAGTTAGTATTATCCAACGCTGCTATCTCTCGTGAAGAGCGGCTTTGTTTTTTTGTTTTTTTTTATCATTTAACTAATTTCTCCTCTTAGCAAAGTGAACATTGTCCCACAGAAACTAAAATTGCCATTAAAGTGTATTTCCACAAGCAATCACGCATTTTCAGCCTTGAATATAATTAGCTTTGCATTATGTGGTAGGTTATAGCAGTTATGTTATTGCTTCTGCTAAAGCTAAAGTAACGGTGATGTTATTTTCATGTATAAAAAAGAATAATGAGCAACATGTTGAAACTTTATTATAAATGTGTTACTTGATTCACAATTACCACATTCAAAGGTGTTACAACCACACATAACATGTTATTCCAAACACTGCTAGTTATCAGAGGCATGTATTTGACCATAATGTATCTGTCTGTTATTGGCGAGTTGATGGGGGAAGTCACGAGTGCACTATTGGATAAAATTACACATTTTCTCCACCTTCTGCAGTCATATGAATACAATCCTTTTCTAATTCCCCCCAAAATAAAAATACAAATATTTCAACCTATGAGGAGAAAAAAAAAAAAAAAAAGACCTGAAAGTGCTGCAAGCATCAGTTTTGTCTGTGGTACACTCTGAAAAGTACAGAAACATACGCACAGTTTCCATTATCTCTCTCCACCAGCTGTTAGATAGCCCACCTACTGGTTAGGTTGCTGTGGGCATCAACAGCATTTCAGTGGCCCACAGCGTTTTCGATAGTCCCCACTAGACACTGTAATAACACTTTAAATGACCCTTTGTGTACGGAAGCGTGCGAATGTGTGTCCTCTTTATCAGTTTCACTCCGAGTCCTCCGCTGTCACACTGCCTCTCTCTGTGTATTATTTCCGCCGTGGAGAGTAAAAACCTTTGCTTCCACGCTCTTATGTAGATGTTCCCTGTCAGACATGACAAGAGTGACCGGGCACGCCATTTTAGGATGCTTGAGTGTTCGAGGATGCTCTGATTTGGTTTGGAGGGAGAGTCCGTTTCGAAATGAAATAGAACGCAAACTTTGGTTTTATCATTCTCCTTACTGATCCGTTGTCGTCTGAAGTGGGCGGGCCATGCCTCAACTCCCTGTCTCACTTCTTCTCGGGATAGATAACAACGCTGACATCGAGTGACTGTGATTCAGTTGGTAGTCGTTTCACAAACGCCAAGTCACAGGTTTGATCCCTCATCTCCCACTGCCCATAAGTTTAAGTGTCCTTGAGCAAGACACTGAACCAATAAACTGTTCCTAATGGATAGACTGAGTGGCTTGCATTGCAGCCATCACCGCTGGTGTATGAGTGGGGGAATGTGACGAACCACGTCAAGCACTTTGGGGGCTGCTAAAGCAGTGGAATAGTGCTATATAAATGCAATCCTTTTATCATTAAAGGGGAAGCGCTTTTTTTTTTTTTTTTTATGTCAGTAAAGGAAGATGTTATTGTTGGATAGTGATGTTTTATATTGGAAGCTGATTCTTAATAAAAGAGGGCGGCTCACACTGTTTTTTGTTGCGCGCAAATATTTAGATATCTCTCTAAAGAAAGGTACCCAATTAGATTATCAAAGTTAATTACTGTTTCTGTGATATTTCTCATCCTGCCAGATTCTTGTTAAAGACTTATGGAGTTAACACATCACAATTACTGAGCAGAGCTCAAGAAGCGCACAAAGCCTGAGCTTCTCTCATGCAAACACACTTAAGACATATTTGTCAAACCTGTGAAATGCACAAAGTACTGTCTGAACCCATAAATGCCTGAGGCGATGTTTGGTGCGTATCCGTCGAAGAGCAGGTCTGACGTTTGTGTGCTTTTTTTTTTTTTTTTTTTCACTTTCGGG
>OMNM01014557.1:2893-33834 GCA_900302745.1 Parablennius parvicornis | reverse complement strand
GCCAGCAAGCAGGGGAGCACGTGTGGGATGTGTTGGACGTGTGGGACGTGTTGGACGTGTGGGACGTGTGGGACGTGTTGGACGTGTGAGACCTGTTGGACGTGTTAGACGTGTTTGGACGTGTGGGACGTGTTGGACGTGTGAGACCTGTTGGACGTGTTAGACGTGTTTGGACGTGTGGGACGTGTGAGACGTGTGGGACGTGTGAGACGTGTGGGACATGTTGGACGTGTGAGACCTGTTGGACGTGTTAGACGTGTTTGGACGTGTGGGACGTGTGAGACGTGTGGGACATGTTGGACGTGTGAGACGTGTCGGACGTGTGAGACGTGTTGGACATGTGAGACGTGTGGGACATGTGGGACATATTGGGCACGTGGTTGATTTGGGATGTGATGATGTCCTTCAGGTACGAGCACGCCTCGGCGTGCTTCCATGAGGACGACCGGGACGGCCTGGTCAGAGTGTCCCGCCTGGTCATTAATGCGCGCTATGAAGAATACACCTGCGAGGGCTACGCAGTCTTGAGCTCCAGACAGCCTGTCTTCTACCAGAGCGCCTCCTGCAGGCCGGGGCTGGGACAGCACCTCTGCAGCCAGGTGAGAAGGAAAGCTCCAGAGTGACTTCACTCCTGTAATTGAACTTTTTGGTAAACGTGTGCTCACACAGGTGGATCAGAGAGTTTCCCTTCATGATGTCTTGATGCCCCGCTGGGAGTTGGTACTTACGTTGACCCTCCCAGGGCTGGCTGAGCTCGGCCCTCAGTGTTTGCAAGCGCGCACCATTGTTTCTTTCCTCACATGCTACTGGAGACGGAGTAGGTGTGGACGGGTGATTAGCAATGAAATGTCCAGACACACAAACGGCCTGTTCTCAGTGGAGCTCAGGAAAAGGACTTTTAGACTGAGAAATACGCTTTGAGTACAATGTTGTTGAACCTCTGACACCTTCGTATGTGAAAAACTGTGTAGTCCAATGAGAAACTAACTTCAATTAAAAAAAACAAACTATTATCATGTTTTAATATATATTTTCACATAATTCAAAATGAATATTGAAGAGTGTAGGTCAGTGGTGTCAATCACCCAGTGGGCCAAAATCTTACATTTGGACCAAGTCACGGGACAATATTGATATTCACTGAACAAATCTTCCTCCAGATTTAACGATGAACAACCTTTTAACATGGACCCAAAGAGGCCGTGCTTAAATATGAAACAAGCCGAGCTTGATACTATACGTAATTTAATATGACACGCATGCAAAATGTAATTTCAAATAATAAAAAAACACATCAAAGGTATTAATTCATTCAATAATATTTTAATAAAAATCATTCCTCTTTTTATATTTACAACTTCTGATTTAAATTTCAACAGTAACCTTTGTCCACCGGCTAGTAATATATTTTAAAGTCAAGTAACGTTAGCGAACCAATTTACTAATAATATCTTTAAATGAAAGTGCCTCTGGGATTTGAAGTATTATTGGTCCATGTGCTGTGTGACACTGGCGGTTCCAGCGTGAGCAGTGACTTGTTATTGCTAATTACAACGTAGCCAGGTGAAGTTGGTGAGTCTGTCGTGACTCGGCGTCACTGCTTTCACCACTTTGGGAATACCTGAAGTGAAGCATGTTTTGAAGCAGCGGCGATCTCTGTTTTAATGTGGTGTAACCTGTGCTGCCAGCTGGGCCTGCCTCTCTCCAGTCTCTGCACGGTGCCATGCAACACCGTGTTCGGATCCCAACACCAGATGGTAAGACGACACGTTCTGAAGCACACCGAGCTTTTCTGGTAGAACCAAGGTGACGGAGATCCTGTTTCAGGACGTGGCCCTGTTGGAGAAGCTAATTAAAGAGGACGTGGAGGCTGGAAAGCTCCCTCTGCTGCTCATCGCTAACGCCGGTGAGTGAATGCAGGTCACATCTGCACGTGTTGCAGGACGTCAGGAGTCTGTGAATATGGAGCTTTCTCTTCCAGGGACGCCGGGAGCTGGACACACCGACAAGCTGGGCCGTCTGAGGGAGCTGTGTGATCAGTACAGCCTGTGGCTCCATGTGGAGGGGTGAGTCACCTCTGACCCCCTGCTCACCTCTTCAAAACACATTCCCCCGCAACATTTAACAAACCAGTACCATATTATCTGGACCGTAAGTCCTGAGTTTATTTTCTTCAGTAACAGTTTCTCTGCATTCTCAAGCCTCCACTGCATTCCTCAAACACTCTGAACTCTTGCTGCTGCTGCTGCTTTGTCTCTGGTTTCTACTTTTACTTTGCATCCTGCTGAAGACATATTTCTTAATGAAGACATTTCTCTGGCTCTGTCAGTCATATAAACAGTAAAGGAGGTTCTGTCTGGTACCGTAGCAGGTTTCTGTTGTCACACAGTGACACCTTGTGGCTACAAATGGTTTGTATTTGTATAGTCTGATATTTAAGTCACATGAGCAGCCACACAATAACAAAAAGTGATTTATAGTCCAGAAGATACGACAATGAAATGATTCTTCTTTGATGCAATTTATTCACACACTTTATCACAGCTGTCAAACATGAGCCCTGAGAAATCTTTTAAACGAGTGTCTCTGCACCGTGTGTCTTCTAATGTTGTGTTTCTTCTTCAGGGTCAACCTGGCGACACTGGCCCTGGGTCAGGTCAATTCCGCCGTCATGGTAACCACATCCTCATCTAGCTCCTCTTTTATGAAACCCAGTAAAACAAACATTCGCCACATTTGACCAGTACTCAGAAACACGCTCCACCGATCCCCCATAACATTAAAACCACCTGTCCTCTGCGTGACCCATCGAGGTGCCTGCTCCACGGCTGTGCGATGGGAGGCTGTACCTCCAAACGCTTGTTTAGCTGCACATCCCACAGACTCTCGATTTGACGAGGACCTGGTAACTTAACGGCCTCTGCAGGACAAAGCAGCAACTTAAAGTCAAGCTAGTTGTTGCGTTCTTCATTTATTTCTGCTTTCTTGCGTATGAATGATCTTTCTGAAGGAGGTCATAACATGAGTGCTTCTCTGAAAAGAACAACATGTGAGTTGATGTGTGTTTCGGGATTTTTTATTAGTTACAGTTCCGTCAGTCTTCTAGTTAGTGTTGATGACTGTGTGATGTATCACGCAGCTCTGGAATCAACAGGACCGGCCTCCAGACCTGCTCTTCTGGAGCTGCTTTCCCTCTTAAGCTTGTTCTTCCATCCGCGTCGAACCAGAGTTCATTTTGACAGTAAATTCTGATTCAGTCTTTAAAGTAACACACCACTTAGTTTGTCTAATTTTAGTCATCTGAAACCTTTTTAGTCTTAACCTAGTTTTAGTCAATTAAATCCACAGTGGACTAAGTGTTTCTCCAGAATATCCCGTCATTGGATATGTCCATCAGTCTGTTATAGAATGGTTAGAATGACACAGATTTAACAGTTTTAATACAAAACAGGTATTTTATTTATTCTTGATGTCAAAAATATGAGCATGACATTTTAGAAAAAAATAATCTCACATAAATTAAGCATAAATCAAATTACTTTTATTCATATCGCAGTTTAAAACAACTCGTGCTAAACAACTAAAGAGTGAGAAAACATTGCGTCTCCTGGTCGCTCCATGTTTATTCACATCCATCTTGTTTAGGCGATGTTCACTGTAGGTTTCATGAATGCAGGTCCAGCCTCCTCGTAGGTAGAGATAACTCCGCCCCCAGCTGATGACGTGTCAGTTCCTGCTCTGGCCCAGCGATGACTTGAGGCTGGCGTAGCACCAGTTGAGACCCTGATATGGCGGCGCTTTGACGGCGGAAACACAAAGAACTGGTGCTCAGTCCGGCCCGGGCCCCGGACTAGCACCTGGTTCTTTCTGGTCCCACAACGAGAGCAGATTGGATCTCCTGTACATTCTTGCCGCCCTAACGTGTGTGTGTGTGTGTGTGTGTGCATGTGTGTGTTTGCCCTATTATCAAGAGTCCCACAACCACACAACAGAACACAAGGCAATAACGACTGTGTTTGTATTTGTGAATGATTAAAAGATTTATAAGGCATTTTTAAGTCACGCTCTCTATTATAAGTGGGCGCACTGTCAGTAATGAGTTTATATATGTTAACGTGACAAATTGAAATGAAGTTAATGAGAAAATATTTTGTCAAAACGTTTGAGTGCATGGTGCAGAACAGCATCCGATTTTCCTGAATGCATCACATTTTGACATTTTCATTCTACTGATCAGGCTGGAGAGAAAAATGAAGCTAATTAAGACATAAAATGGATTTAATTAATCTGTTGTGGCTTGTGGCAAAGCATTGTGAAGGTTCAGTCAACCAAATACAGCTTAGGTATGGAATGATGTACTGTATTTGTGTTTGTCCAGCTCTGCAAATTCAGGCAACTGACCCTCCCAGTAACTATTATATATGCAGCGATTTTCTTCCTTTTCTTGTGCTGCAGTGGGAAAAAAACTAAAAGTATGAATATCTGTCATTGAAATAGCTGTTTTAGTACCACAAACAGCGAAATAATAAAAACATTATTCTTACTTAAGTTCACTGCACTCAGTCATATTATACATTAAGTGCATTTCCACAAATATTTCAGATAGGAACTAATTCTTAGACATCCCTGGTTTTGTTGCACATATTAAAACCTCATTCTCATTTATGACAATTGAAAAAGGCCTTAGTGTCACGTTGAGACACCAGCAAACATGTGGAACACACAACACACAGTATCTCAAATCAGTAAACTGTATTTAAATTTGGTCACTGTAAATGACTTTCAGAGAAAGTAAATTTTCCCCCTTCACACCAAGTCTGAACCTTTGATTGAGTGGACAGAATTGGGTGAGAGGAAAAATCAAATGTATTATAAAAGCTGGTGTGAAAGCCGTGGCCTGATCATGCCCTGGGGCCTTATTGTGTCCGATGTATTTAGACTGTCAGCTGAGACAAGGTGTCACTTTATTTGTGAAAATTTGCTGGATCTATTTTGTGCAAAGTTATCTAAATACAAAACTTTAAAAAACTTTAAAAAACAAAGCGCCTGTTCATGCTGTTCTGATATTCCATCATGTTCATCACATCTACATGAGTACAACCACGGTGTGGTTTGCCAATGTGGGATTGGCTTCCGGTTAAGGCATCACCTCTTCTTCTTGGTTATTTTTTTCACAAAGGGGATAAAATCTATCTACTTCTCACATTGATTAATGCTACTTCATCAGTTGAGTGGAAAAATATAACTGTGTTTTAAAATCAACCTGAGTGAAAATCAAACTCTGAGAAGTTGTCCTCTAAAGTTGTATTTCTTGTGGAATTTCCGCAATCGCAGATTTGTTATCAAAGGCTGTTGGGATCCATAGGCAATAAAATGGATAATTGGAGGGGTGTTAGTGGAAATCAATTTACATATCACTTTGTAATGATGGATGTTCATTATAGCTTCCATCCATCTTCTGTAATATAGATATATAGTATACTGTATTTCACTTCATCCAGCTCAGGGCGGTTGAGACCAATGGGCAAAGGCAAAGTAGACTCAGGACACACACAAACACACACAGGCACACACACAAATAATTTAATTGAGAGAGAAACCCATGCAAGCACAAACAGAACATGAAAATTCTCTACAGAAAGCTCGGGTTTAAACCCATGACCATCTTACTATAAAGCGAGAGAGTAATCCATTTGGCATTGTAACTTATTTTGGTATTTAATTTTTTTCTTCTTTGAATTTGCATCACATTCAGTTCTGAAAGTGCTTTATAAAATAAATATCAGTGATGTTTTATCCTTATGTCCTTTTGATAATTTTCTAATAAGAACAAGAAATAAGACATGAAAAATTCCTTCTATTCCCTGAGGGAAACCCCCCTGATTTTGTTGCAAATCATATCCTGTATGAATGGTTGCATTTTGATGGTCTTTGACTGTTTGAAACAAATGAGGAGAACGTCCAATGAAACACAACAAGAGATGAGAGAATTCTTGCTCAAGGCAACTCGAGGCAGGAACGCAAATAGATGAGTATCTAAACAAGGACACTTGACCTTCTTTGCTGTAACAATGTCTAATATGTAAACATGCTGACATCACCATACCTGCAACAGCAGAAGCATAGAAACTTCTATCTCACCTGTCGTGCTGATATTGTGACCAAGATGTGATTATTAAGTCTCTGACAGATGTGGCTTGACGATTGTCATCAGTGAATCAATGAAGTTGAGGAGGAATGAATAATACTGCCTTATTCAGAAATGTATGTCACTTTCTCTTATGCATAATCATAAAATTGTCATCAGAGAATTTTAGTCAAGTATAAGATCCATTCCCCTTGTGGTTCCTGCCCAGTTGCTTCCGTTCTCTCCATTTGCACATTCAGACTCTGACTAATGTCCACATATGGCAGCTTGACAAGCCCAGTCTGATCCAACACAGAGAGGATCCCAGTGGATTGTGGCATCACACAGTTAAGAGTGCTGTCCTGTAAAAGCGGATCAAGAGTGACACTTAAGATTAAATCTGTCCGTCTATATGTGCATGGTTTGATAATAAACACAAGTAACGATAGTCTGATGTGCAATTCATTCCCTTCTCTGCTTACATCCATTCCCTCAAACAACATCTGTACGTAAGCCGGGCATTTGAAGTCTTTCTATGTTTTGAAAGCATTGCTGTGAGAATTCCATCACAAATTCAGTTTGTGATTAGTGCTCATTTAATTTAAAAGCAGAATGAATGCATCGTCCAGTGTTTGAAAAAGCTGCATAATGGCAGAAATGGACATTTTCCCACAAACCATCACTGTGAAAAGTGACATGTTAGAGAGACAGACAAAGTGAGGGTTGTCAGAAGGAGACGTGAAGAGTAAAGTGATAAATGTGTCCTCCAAGGTCATGCACTCTGCATTTATTGTGTGTTTTTCATAGTTCTTCTCAGACCCAATAGTGGAGCATCTCATGGTCATGGAAAGTGCATTTTTCTCTGATACCATGTGATGAATTTTTTCGTTGGCATGACAGACAGAGATAATGTCTGTTGATTACCCGTCACATGCACTCACTTCAATCCACAGGATGACACTATTAAAGAACAAATCAGGAACCGTAGAAGGATAATGTTTCCTGAAAAACCACTCGTGTGTTGATAACTGACACCTTGAGTCATGCATATTGATTAGGTCCTGGAGGCATTAGCAAAATCAGTTGAATCTGCAGAACTGGAAGGTGGAATAAACGCTGCTGCCACGGTGACTGAAAGGCATTAAAGACATTTTAATACAAAGAGCTGTGCTGTAGTGATAGGAGATGTAAATAAACCAGCAATCAGGATGCATTACCTTCAGCCTGAGTGGCTATGATACATGCATGTGATGGATTGTGTCCGTTAAATGGGAAACCAGCTGCATGTGTCATTTTGAAGACATGCCCTCACCAGACAGCTTTATTGTCCTTCGTGAAAACATTTTCTAGATTTATTTATAAGGATGTTTTCCTCCACAACACTGACTTATTTCATTTTTGAAGATTACTCTGGGGAAAAAAAAGGCCTCGCCCTCCTCTTTGATGTCAGTGTCTCTTAGATTAATCTTATTATGATGAAAAAGTGGTGCGTTGCATCTATCAGCACACTTCACCACACAGTACAATGAACTTTCAATTTGAGTCTTATGTAGGTCTAAAGCCCGTAATCTGTAATCATGGATACAATACTGTGTCCTTTTGTAAATAGCTGCAGGACTCCAGGTGTTCTGTAGCTCGAATGGTGTTTGTGCAGAAGTCACAGCAACAGACGGTGTTTGCCGCAACACATTTTTCCTGGAAAACTGTCTCTGGCTTCCCGGCATCTACTGCAGCAGTGAAGAGAGACGCACCTCTTCGGATTTCCTGCTGAAATTCAATGTGGCAGCTTCAGTTTCCAGAGAGCCAAGTTATGGCATTTCAGTTTGCAATTATGAGGTAACCACCACCACAGACAGGAGGTAGAGACCACATGAAACAAAACACCACAAGCTGTGAATGTACATGAAAAGACAGCGCATGGATGCCCGCATGGAAACCTTAAAAAAAAAAAACACAAAAAAACAGCAGCAGACAAATATGCTGCTCACACACATGTACATGCAGTAAAAAGTCTCACAGACATGTACCAATCACAGCTCCACCAAGCTCAAAAGCATTTATTATTAATAGAGGAAATCATAGGAGGCTTTTAATTGGAGATGCTCTCGTGGGTGTCTCAGAGGTAAGCGGGGTGCTGTCACTGTCGATCAGCAAACTTCCTCAGCTCGGAGGAAAACGGCGGGATGTCGCACTTTCATGTGCACCTCCTGTTGACTATGAAGGATGTAATTTGAAGCCATCCTTCTCCTCTCACCAGAGCTTCTGATTAGCAGCCCTGATTCCCAAGCAGGAGCATACTAATTCAGGAAGAGCATTCTGGGAATCACCACCATTAGTGGCAGGTATAGAGAGTAAACGGCAAGCTATGCAAATGAAGGGATGGTATAACCTTAGCTGTCAGTCACCAAAATTAAATTAATAAAAATTCCATACAGCTGCTAATAATACCTTGCTGGAGGGAGGAAGTGGAGGGATGAAGAAGAAGAGAGACACGGACAGGGGAAGTACAGAGAGGATAAATGAAAGCAGGGGGAAATCAAAGCCGGCTGGACTGCGTTACATTTGAGGCTGTGATCATGGCAGGCGTTCACACAGTCGGTATGAAATTAACTCAGACACTGATGGGAGCTAATGACAGGAAGGTGCCAGGATGCTCCTTGTCCTCTGTGGTACGCCGCTTTCTCCTGACACCCGTCTACCTCCTCAGGACAATGTTGTGCCCTCCCGTGTTTTTCCATAGAGACGAGCTGCACCTGACCGTCATTACACCAACTGTTCACACAAGCACTCTGACAAAGTGCTGCATTTTGTTTTAATCAGGCCTCCTCGACTCCTTTTTAAGAACATTTCCTCAAATTATCAACTATTTGGGAATCCAAACTCAGTGTGCTAGAGACCTGCTGGTCGATCACACTGCTTTGTTCTGGCACGGGGATCTCAAAGTCCCTACATGTTTGTCATATATTGACCTACTTTGCCTGACAGCTCACAAATCAGAGCCATCAGTCTATGTGCTCTGTGTGTGTGCATGCATGTGTCTATGTGTACTTACACACCCTGCAGCGCCACCTTACCTTATGGAGCTCCCCAGGAGGATTCCAGGGCCTTACCTCATTTGCACTCGTCACAGTAACTTGGGACTGGGCTGACAGGCTCATTTTCCCCACTCTGCATGAAGCAGCACAGCAGCGATGCCCAGGAACAACCAGGCACCCGGAGTGGTTTTATAATTAGCTGCTTGCTCTCTGCCACTAATACAGGGGGAGCAAGAACCTCCCCTCTGAGTGTATACGGTTGTCAGGTACTCAACATGTGCAAGCTACAACTGACGATATAGGTGTGTGGTGGTATATGTTGACTGAGGTCGCAGTATCGTGCTGGAAAGAGGTGAGGGTGGAAGGCGGCCAGAGTTGGAAACGTGTGTTGATGGCGCTCGCCATCTCACTGCTCAGCGGGTGAGATTTGTGCCTGAGGGTGGTGACTGATTGCTTTGATGTGAAATGATTGCGTTTTAAGTGGCTCTGAGGTGCATGGACCACAGGCATGGCCCCAGTCTCATTGACACATGGTCAGTCAGGCTTGGTTTTTGCACATGTTGTGTCCCACCGGCTCCCCAGAACTCCAAAGGGCAGCGGGCAGATGTAACTGTTGGTACATGTGTGTGATGAGAAGTGAGAACCCAGATCCTGGCTGCAAGTCAAGGTAATGTCTCCTGATAAAACGACCTGGTTGTGGCGAGCAGGTGAAAATGAAACAGGGAGAAAAAAGGTCTCTTTGATGTGGGTTAGCAAGGGCACTCCCGTGATCCCAGAGAGAAATATCCTTTCAATAAATAGAGAAAAATAAATCTCAGAGGTTACTGGTAAAATTCAATTGTGCCAGAAATGAATCACCCTGCAGGCTTCAGAGGTGAGGTGTTATTCTTGTGAAACACCGAGTAATGTTTCCTCCGTTACACCTGTTTATGTTGTGTTCATAAAAACAAGTTCATAAATGTAATGAAGATACATAAGATGATAATGTTGTGTCTCACCTCAGTGTGCCTCGGCCCGCCTTCCCGAAACAGAAAGCATCTGTTGTTCAGTCACACTCACACAGTAGATAGCGCAGCCACAAAGTGTAGAGGTGGAAATGGAGCGATCAATTAGATTTTAACAAATGACTTTTTTTATATTACCCAGCAGCTGTTAAATCAGTCAACCTTAGCAAACTCCTCTCTCGGAGGGGACGGAGGAGAGGGCTTGTCTACACAGTGCGCTACATCATGGCAAACTGCAAAGAAAGTCAGCCGTGGCCCCGGGCAGGACTGTGCTGTGTAGCGTGGCTGTGGACAGAGACGGAGGGACGGAGGACGGAGGTGGGTCAGCTGGACCCCAGGGTCCCCTGATGGAGATGACGTGAGGCCAGGAGATGGACTACATATGTAGGTCCATAGTTACCTGAGGCAAAGCGCAGCAGGGCCATTTGTCCATTACTTCTGCTTTTAGATATATAAATAAAAACTCCTATCTATAACTGTTTCTGTTACACAATAGCTCACTCGCAAACAGACATAGTTGACATGCAATAAATGCAGAAAGCATGGGCACAACCTCCCTTCACAAAGGACAGACTTACTTTTTTTAGTCCTACTGCGCAGCTCAGTCTTTGAGGACACATGCACAACTCAGCGAGTCAGCTCCCTAAATGATGCAGTTTTATGATGAAGTGCTACTAATGGCTCAGCAGAACATCTTAAAAGGCCACTTAAAAGCTTGCAGGCCCATAAACTGCACGACACACAGCAGTGGGATCTGACCACGCAAAGCTCAGTGGAGCTCTGTGTGGGTGCGGGTGCATGCGTGCGGGCGGGTGTGCGAAGTCAAAGTATTGCCAGTGAAGAGAGGACCTAAATCTGTGTACACAATTTCATTAGGAGGACTTGTCTTCCTTGTGGCAACAAAATCAGGTCACAACAATGTAGCTCATTTAATCTAAAGGTTCAAATCTGTGTAAAGCACCAATAAATATGTTTGAAGTTTGTTACACCACAAAAATTGTGTCATTACTGCCCAGCCAATTCTAATTTGTAAAGAAAGTACACAAGTATACAGACTGGGTGTATAAATTATACAGTGAATCGTCAACAATGGTAACAACCACTAGCTAAAAAACATTAATTGGCAACCTGAGTTCCATCTTTGATATTCTTTCCCGTTCAGGCCACATGGAGTCGTGGTTCCCTCCTGCAACTTCCTAGAGCTCTTCTGAGGGGACCCTAAACAATTCCCCCTGCAAATGAAAAGCATCATCTCTCAAGCAGGTCTGGACCAACCTCAGGGTCTCTTCGCAGTTGGGCGTGCCTGCTAAACTTCTGAACAGAGGCAACCGGGGGGGCTTAATCACACGTCTGAACCACCTCAACTGGCTCCTGTCAATGTGGAGCAGTAGCTGCTCGACTTCGATTCTCTCAGGATAAAGTTGAACTCCTCACTCCTTCATGAACACTGAGGCCCTGCGTCCTGCAGAGAAAACTCATTTCAGCTGCTTGTATTTGCGGTTCTTTCAGGCATGACCCAAAGTTCATGACCGTAGGTGAGGTTGGGGGGTGCAAACCGACCAGTAAACAGAGAACTTTGCCTTGTAGCTCAGCTTCTTCACCACCACAGTCTGATACAGTGACTACATTACTGCAGGGGCCTATCTGAAGCAGCTGCCGATCTCATGATCCAGCTTCCAACCACTGGTGAAACCCTAGAATATCATCGAAACCAGCTTACTACCATCACTTTAATGTGCAACAGTAACTTATAGAGTAACTGGCGACACTGTTGACAATAGTGTGAGATCGGAGAAGGATTGATTTTCTCCAATTCAGTGAAAACTGAGTTTCTGTCTTCTTTGATAAAAATTCCATAAAAATGAATGAATGTATGCGTTATCTTGGTCTGAGTCTTTCCAAATGTATCTACTTAGTTTCACAATTTTGAAGATAAAAACTCAAAAAGGAAGATATGTTCTTTGAAAGTATTAAATGCTAACAAGTGGAAAACCTTTTCAGCGGTCCAAAAGGGTTTTACATCAGTAGTAACATTACCCTAGTGAGACATTTGGGTTTCTTCCTCTTGTCCTAGGACACAAAATCGCAAGGAACAACCCTGATCATGACACCGGAGCACAACCCATTCAACCACCGCAGACAGCTCACATTTTTGTTATGAGATAAATTAACTTTCTGCAAGGATGAGTGTTGATGATGTCATTCTTATATGCTTTTAATCCGTGCATTGCTGTTTTGTTTCAGAACCATCCAAAAAATTAGAAAAAATGAATAAACTTTTCCCAGACGATACACCAACAGTGTATTTTTTGCAATAGCTGCTAGACAAATGAATTCTCACCTTGGATACAGAAGCTCATGACATATTCTGACTTCTGAAGTCTTTGTCAAAAGCTAAAGGACTGTATTCACAGTGAATGAAAAGGAAAAAGGAAAGAAAAACCACAGCACTTACAAAACATTTTTTCTGTTGCAATTTTGAGCTATAGTCAATAGTTAAATCAGTAGAAAAGAACTACATCTTTCCAATTGCTCATCACTTCACAGGCACTGTAATCACTGAGCACAATGGAGTAGAAAGCCTCCACTTATGGAAAGTACTCTATAATGGCAGAGAGGTTGGTGAAGTCTACCATTTAGTTGTGATAAGATGGTTGCCATGTTAACCCTTGCAGAGTTGAGATTTTTAAAATACATAAATAAAACTTTATAATAAAGTTTATGGAGAAAATCTCAGTTTTTTTCTTGTTGTTTTTATAGAATCCTTTCAAAAGAAAGAGAAAAACAGCATGAATTGCACTTTGTATTTTTTCCTGTTGATCCATAATGTTTAATTTTTAATTTGCATTACTCGGTGACAATCATACAAACCATAAAAATGTGACAAATGATGATTTATTTTTTTCAATAATATTTTTCCTCTGCAGCTCTGAACCCATGGCTACGTGAGTTCACTTACTTTAGCAAACACAACAACATGTTTTTCAAAGGCAATTAAGTTTTGGCAGCCTCTATCATCACTACGAATTCACTCAATCTTATTTCAGCAGAGCCACAAACATACCACAAACTACGTCAAAAAATGATTTGCTCTTAACTTTGTCATTTTTAATCAAAAGTCTGCCATTAAAAGAGCATTCTCAAGGCACTTTAAGCTTTATTATATGCAAGTTTGAAATTCATGGTACTGTGGCAAACCGTTTTAGGAATGAAAGGAAGTGTACAACTACTCCTGTGGGGAATTCAATGGAAAGAATATATGAAACAAAGAATATATGAGGGAGTTTGAAGATTTGACAACAATTTATTTGTTCTTTATTTTAAGAGACATTAATGTTTTAAGAGACATTAATGTACATATAAAACCACCAATTTCAGAGGAGGCCTGAAACTACTTTAACAATTGATACAATCAATATTTTAGGGTCAGATAATTTATCTCAGGGACCCCATTGGAAAACATTTATCTTTTTTTAAAGATCAACAAATCATGTGGTCACTAATCACAAAAAACTGGTCATTTTAAAGTTTCTGTCATTGCTTAGGAAGGCGTCAGTTCATGTGTTGTCATTTCAAGACAGACACATCATCAAAACACTTTTCTAACAGCGCAGTGTGTTAAGCTATGCATTGTTATTGCACTGCACAAAAGTAGTATTATCAATATGAAATTATTAATGCCATTAGGGAATAGAGAGGAGAGACATTCCTCTTGGGTACTCTCCTGACAGAGTGGGTTTTTTGTTTTGTTTTTTCCATGGGAGGGAGATAAAATCTATCACCCAGCATAGTTATCAAAGCTACTTGAAGAGCATAGCAGACCACTCACATGACTAACACAAAACTCAGGAGCAGCTCTAGTTCTCTGTGTGATCCTTCACCATTGGCCCAAACTATCCTCTCAATATTTCAAACTTCCTGTCTGCTGGAGAAATTGATCCTGGAGTACTATAGTCCGACATGTTTTCAGTGTCTTCCTCGATTTAATGTTCATGAAGCCCAGTAAAAATACAGGACTGCATATTGCTGTATTATATTGACCCACAGCAACATTATAGCAACACTGTATTGCTCACAAATTAACTCCGTATCAAGAGAGACAAATACAAGTTATGACCAAGTAACTGACCGAGTAACTACTGTAGTTATCTTATATTTTATAAGTATTTTCCAGTCACTTTACCAACAATGGCTGTATATGATTGAATATTGTGGTTGTCTTTGTTATGCTATGAAAGTTTGGATTGCTTGTAAAAATGATTATTACTTCTTTTTTATCGATTAGTTTTATATGATTGAAAAATAGTCCAAGTCACTTTTCAGTTTGAATACGTATGTCTGTGAATCAATAAACATTCTAGTATAAGACTGTTTCCTTTGTGTAAAGTTTCCTTTATAACACTCTGCTCTATAGCTAGTCCTCTCAGCGAGAGGTGAATCATTTCTAACGTGTCTGAAATTTGTTTCCTTCATTTTTGTTTTGTAGTTTTGTCACCTTCAGAATCAGAATCACAAAAAAAAGACTGTGATTGGAATGTGATGCAAGTTCACCTAAGTTTATTTGCTTTTCTGGACTTTTTATTAGACAAACAATTGAGTGGCTGAAGTGAAATTTTCATCCAAAGCGTTCCAAAATGTTAAAATTAATGGTTTGCTTGTAACAGATTGGATTCCGTCTGCACAGGGTAGTAGTCACGGGAAGAGGACAGGTGAACGACAAACATTGCTGCTCTGACTCACACTGATAAAGAAATATGTAATTTTGTTTCTGAAGAGAATTGCTCTGCAAATTAATTTCCACAGCAATTAATCTTGATGCCTCACCTATAAGATGCATTCTGCTCTTTGGAATAGATGATAAAAATGGAAAATAATTGAATTGATTAATTTATATTTTTGTAATGACCAAGCGGTAATCGCTTTCTCCTTTTAATGGAGTTTTTCCCATTATGAGCAGGGCATGTCGTCTGTGATGCTCAGAAGCCCGTGAGCTCTCAGATGTTCAATAAATAGACCATTATTGTGCTTTATTTCATAGGTGAAACTCAAGTATTGCCTCTCATGTCCAAAGTGCCTTTCATACCCCCTCCTCCATTCTGCCACCAGTCCCCAAGCCCCGTAACCCCACTGAGGAGCATTTCTTAATTAAACCTTTATTTATCTACTTGATTGATATATAGGAAAGGACAGGGTTAAGTCTCTATCTCATATCGGGGACTTGAGTGGCCTCAGCCGAGGGACCAGGTCCTCATAATCTGAACATCGGGCTTCCTGAGAGCTACGGTTTGCATAGGTGTGAACGCTAGAATCTCAATAATGAAGAGGTGAGACTGCGAGTTGTCCTGTGGTGGGATGAGAACTGAAATGAGCTTTTGTAAAACACAGCGGAGAAAATGAAGAGCGCTCAAAGGAACAGAAGCTGGAATGAGAATAATAAACAAAAAAAGGAGCGATTCGCACTTGATAAAGAGTCTCATATTTGCACCGTTTGGACGAATTAATGCCATAATGCATCTGCTTGGGGCTGAATCAAGGTATCAGACACTATAGGGAAGAAAAGCAAGTCCCATTACTTTGGACATTTTATTTCAGTGGCTGGGGGCAGAAAGCAATTACACTAACAGCACTGAAGAGCAAATCTTTTGAAGGTGAACAACACTGAATTTTAATATTAAAATTCATGTTCATTACTTGGGAGCTGGTATACGGGGCGTTTTTGTCCTTTAGAACTTTTAACACCGCTATGAAATATGCATCAAACGTCAGCACTCATTCATTCGGATTGGTTCATGGGATTGTGCAAAAAGTCACTTGACTGCATACACGTATGCTCCACCAGATTTGACCCAAATCTATTTCTCTGTGACCAGCGTGGCTGTCAGTGAGAGCTCACAACCTTTTATTTTAAAGATGCTCAAGGTCAATAAGAAAGTTCGGCAGATAAATTTGGAAATCCTTTCAAAAAACTGAAAAAAAGAAAAAAAAATGTTTTTTAGCTTTTTATTGAAGTTGAGGTGGAAGCAATAGTCTTGTTAAGATTCTGTATAAAAGGTCAAATGGAGTTATCATAACCTGGTTGTCTCTCACTAACTCAATAGCCAACACTTAGCTACAATGCTTCAGAAAATTGCTGGAAGAGTGATTTCTACAAAGTATTGATTTGAGGGCCTTGCTTTTCTTTTTTAGTTCTGTGTGTATCACTATTAGAAAACAATAGAATTATCCACTGGCCAGTGTGTGTCAGCTAAAACTGGCCGATCACACACACTGATATCAAAGTCAATATAAAAAAGTTTTGGGGCATTTTTAATTCATTGATGACAGAATTTAGAAACACTGTTTGCTCTTCACTCTGACTCTGACTGATTGCTAATTAGCCTGAGAAATATGGTAACAGGAAGTTGATGCACATCCTTGATGTGACTCTGTTCCAAATCACCACCGGATCACAAGTGCTTATCACAGGAATGCTTTGGACTGTTTATGAAGCTGACATACCTGGAGAAATTCACCATGCCCCCAGGTAAAACATGCAAAGACCACACAACCCTCCCAACCAATGTCTCACCCAGTAATGAACTTTTATCTGTTTTCTGTACCTCTTTATTCAAGTTAGGGCTGCAGGGCGTCTGCAGCCAAGTGTAGCGGGCAACATTCATTAAAAAGGAACACACACTGATCTATGAAGTATTTGGAGTCACTACTTACTCCAATGTACATGGCTTTTGTCAGCGGGATAAAACTCACTCTTTCACAAAATGATATGCAAACTCGAACAGAAAGATCGAAACCCAAGATTACACTGGAGACTTCCAGAAGGTCGTGATTTTTAACGAAGAAAAAAAAAGTGAACTCAAAATATATCATATATATTTGCAACTATATGAGTATTGGATTTACTTTGAAACTCTGAATTGCATTTTTTTAATGCCACAGGCTTAAATACAGACATGGAAAATGTGCAATGTATTAATTTCAAATAAAAAATGAGAGGCACAACTTGCAAAATTATAGAGGACCGAATGCTTCTCGCAGTGTACACGTTACTTTTTCATTAATTTTTGGGGTATTCTTTGTGTCGCAGTTCTCTTGTTTGCTCATTTATGTTCAGATGGAAAATGTAAAATCTCACCATGAACCATGTGCTGCTTTTCCAACACTTTGAAAGTGACCTGTTTTGCTATTTGACCACCTATCTGCAGTTTAACAGTCTCTTCTGTCCATATGTGATTCTCACCATCCACAGCCAGCCTCTGAGGCAGTCCTTTTCTACTCTGTAATCTACATAACCCAGTGAAGTATCATCCATTATTTTCTATCCAGAAGCTCCAAAGAAAAGAGGCTACAGTCACTGGTATCCAGACATGAAGCCTTTCAGGAGCCAAATCTTTGCCTACGGCATACTTTCAGGAACAAAAATGTTCTATGGCAGAATAAGAAAACTACTTTTTCACTATCCATTCCCACCACTTAATCAAACAGATGTTTCATATCTCCCTTTGCTTCCAACCAGGGCACTCAATGCTTCTGAAAGAATGGGCTAGTTTTGTTGTTTTTTTTAAATCAAAACACCCACATCTTCATTTCATTGCAGAGACCAGAAAGGAAACTATTACTTGAAGTTAATGCACCATATTTATTTTGTTAAATGATTGCTTTACTAAGTTTGGCTTTGCCCAGTTCAGCTGAAATGGACAGATGGACTGACTGGAGTCAGTCAGTCCGTCTTGAACAGGTTGGGTACCTTTTTTTACTTCTTCCGGAAAGCACAAACACTAATCAGGACCTCGCTTTTTGTTTTCACTGGTTTGTGCTGCACAATAGCTTTTAGTTTAAATAGACCCCCCCACTCCAACATAAAATGTGACTATGTGAGTAAAGATGGTGGGCTAAAACAATAGATGCAGCTGAGTGGTACTGCAGAAAACACTGACTCATAACACACTATATTTGTGAAGCCCATTATCAAAGTAATAACTATTATCATTTTAGCCAAGACTGAAGGTTTTCATAGTGAAATAGACTGATGAGTCAGGTCTTACACAATACATACTCTCATTGATGTTCATATATGTACAAATTTCTGGTGAAAACATTTCAAAGTAGAGGAACTTGTCACAGATTTAATTGACATTTTCAACAGATAACACTACACTTAACACTCTTTTACCACTTCATATCATATCAGAAGTTTTTTTGGTGTAGAAGAGACATATGGCAAAGCAGCACATGCATTTCTGATGGTTGCAGAATTTAGAAATGGCAATTGTGTGCAGGATGAGTCATCAGACAGTCCCTTTCTTGTTTTTCTTCTATTATTATTCATATTATTTCACCAAATTATGTGACCCACACGCTGTATGCTGAGATGCCTGATGTAGGCCTCTTTACCACCTTTGGAGATGTGTCTTTCATCCTTTATGCTGCAAAATGCTTAACCAGTCTGCCTGAGGATCGAAAGCAACTGGGGTTATCACACTGTTAAAAATTTTAATTTACCTCTATAACTTGGCCATTTTAGGTTTTAAGCTTTGTTTCAACATCTGTTTTATCTGGATTCGTGCTGTATTTTTCCATTCTTGTTTCATTATGTTTTCTTGTCTTCTTAAAGGTACATTTATTCAGTTTTATGTCACTTGATTTTGATTTACTGTTTTTTATTGCGTCTTCCTCATGCTTGACTTCTATTGGATGTTTCCTTGAAGAACTATGGATTGTACTCACTAGCATGAAAGCGGTGATATTATTAAAGTTTGATTGATGACATAATTCTTCAGGAAGACAAATGAAAATAGAATTGATTGATATCAGTTTCATTTATGTTTTGATCTGCTAAAAAACATCTGGGGTAAAGGCGTATGTTCTGTTCTCCTTTGGGCTTTTATTGTATTTGAGCACAAAGTACTTCACCAGTGTCACATGCAGAGAAAAAGACTAATTTTCCCGGGGAGTACTTTAAAGGTTAAACTTTAAAGGTTAAACAAAAAATTTACTTTTGTACGTGTGAAACTGCTGCCACCCTGGTCTCTCTGGGTTTACACATTTAAAATTGGAGCCCTTAAGGCCATACATGCAGCAGGTTCTTATCAGTCACATTTACAGCTGATGGAGGATTTAAAAAAATGGGGGAAAAAAATCAGCTGTGAGTGCAATAAGCAGTGCAATACTTTTTGTACCACAGCAGAGGGTCGGACTAAAACTGTATCATGGCAGATGGACAAATGATGTCGCTATACATTCAAGCATACCAACTTGTGTCACAAAACTCATTATAAGGGAATTTTTGTCATTTCTAGTGGCCGAATAGAACTATGGGATCCAAAAAAAAAGATGTTATCAGGAAATCCATTCAGAGGCACGCATTAATGGCACTAATGCAAGAGTAACAAGTTATACCACCAAGAACTGGATGATCAAAACAAGAACCAACAAAGATGCTTGGACAGACTGAGATCGTCATATACACTCCTGGAGGTGGGGCCTCATGAGTAGCAGGTGGAATCAATCACGGCGAACGTTCAGGTGAGAGTTCACATGAAAACACTCCGCAGGCATGGATCGTGAAACCAGGAATGAACTTGAACATAGACATGGACATCAGACAGAAAAGATTAAATATAAAATGCCATGATATACTCGTCATACCCTCAACATGAAAGACAAACAGATCAGACAACAAGCATAGAATACCATTGTGGAATGTGATGCACACAAGGGAAAACAAGACAAAGACAGAATACTATGATGATCATTAATATCTAGAATAAACCTTTTAATATTTCAGTGAGTATATTTATTTCTTCATATTGCTTTGTTGGTTAAGTTCATTCTCTTTTTGAAGTGGGTGATTTTTATTTTATTTTTTCATTCTGAATGTTTAATTTTGTATGAAAAAACAACAACACGTTTTTACATGCCCTTACTCAAATTTCATATTTTAAAGTAATATTGATATTTACTTGTTAAAACATTTAGTTTTCTGAAAACATAAAAAACGAGTAAAGGTGCTAATACCAGTTGTGTAATTTACTTTTATATATTTAATGATAAAATAAGGAGGTCCAGCATACACAAAAAGATTACTACTTCGTGTAATAAAACAAAAGTCTGGCACTGACATAGAGATCCCAGAGTTATAATGTTGAAGTCACTTGGTGGTAGATAGTATAATTTGACTGAATCCTGCTGGTAGAGGTAAACAGAGGTGGAGTTCTATGACGCCCTCTACCTTGTGGTTCCCTCACTCATGTTGCCAGCTTTACTTTGCAGTGATTCATTTTTTAGTGAGTACAGAACCTACCCCAATTGAACATACTTGTTGTATAACCTGAAGAAAGTTAATCGGGTGTTTCGTTATTGGAGTTTTTGCACCTTTAATTTCATCTTCGGCTCATCATGAAACCCCTCTGACTGAGCACCCCTGGTAATGTTAACTAGTTCAGGCCCGCACAGACGTTGTATCTGCTCATCCCCTGCTGGCCAAAATGTGAATTAGCATTACACTTTAAAAAAATAAATTCCCAAGTAACCTCCTCTTCGACATTCCACCATCCTGCCACACCCCATCCAACTACTTAGCCCTGCTACCCTCCTCAACCCCTGCAGAGAACAGCTTAGGTCATTACAGTCTGCTGTCAAAACCTGTGACCGCTTCGCGTCGGAGCCGTCAGGATTAAGGACTGTGAAAACAAGAACAAGGAGGGAAAGGAGGTGAAAGCTGACAGAAGGAGCAAGGCCTTAAATATTTTCCCTTTCTGCCCTTCTTTTTTCCCTGACCGCGTGCTGGTTCTTGCAGCTACTTTGTGGCGGGCTGCACTAATGTGAAGCGATACGGAGTCACATGGAAAACATGGAAAGAGAGGCCATTGCTTTAAGGAGCGAATGTTTTCCTGAACACTGTGTCAAAGCTACGAAGTACATCCTATATTTATTATAAAACCATTTAAATACCCATTAATAACATTTTAGTCTCTGAAGTTACCGACCGAGACTTGGTCAGATTTTTTTTTGTCAAAGAAACCGAAATGTTGTGACGATGTTTGAATGAAAACTAATTAGCTGAGATGGTGACCTGATTCAAATACACTCAAGTAACACCTCATGTTTATTATTACCATTTGTCAATCTAAACAGATGTTGTTTTTATTTCCTATATTAGCAGGAAAAAACAAAGCAACATTATAGATATGTGCATTATGACAGCTCATGTCCATGTACAATACACTTCACAAATCGGAGGTTTCCTCCAGGTTGAGACTCTTGTGGTGAAAATATTCAGCTTAGGAAGATGGGGTGGTGTCTGGGGTGTGTGTATGTGTGTGTGTGCGTGTGTGTGTGTGTGTGTGTGTGTGTGTGTGTGTGTGTGTGTGTGTGTGTGTGTGCACGCGCATGCACACAGATGTACCATGTGCATGTGTCTTTCACACATTCAAAATTGTCAGAGTTGACAATGAAAGAAAATTGCATTGAGTCAAACTCTTAGGGGTCTACGAGTTGAGCCGGCATTCTTGCATCAGACCTTTGTGTATTTTTCTTTCTTACCTTACCATATATGTGATGATGTGATGATATCTTAGGAGACAGATCAAGCCATGCAGGTGTCAGCAAGTGCATGTCAGGATGTTTGACTTTATCTCGACTGTTTACTTCTGAGTTGACACCATCAGAAATCCAATTTAAGCGCAACAAAAGATCATCCTCTGTCTCCCTCCCTGTCCAGCTGTGAAAAGCACAATATGTGTCTGGATGCTTTCTGTCCTGCTTTCCATTTTAAACCAGCTCCTGCAAATTAGACAGCACATAGCCAAACCACGGCTCCATTACCCTCTAACATTAATTTGAAATGAGTGTGAAATCATTTGTCTGTTTGGACCTGCTGTCCTGTGGCGTGGGCCTGTTTGGTGTTTTATTTACCATCACCTCTATGCCCAGAATTCTTTTAATCCTCTGTTTGTGTTCAAACACCTTAGCGAGTTGCTCTGCGTCAGTCCGTCTCCATGCTGGCTGCTGTGAGCATTCTGTCTAGTTGGCTGCCAGTGGAGCTGATCTGGCAGCCAGCCTGCTGTTGGGGACGATTCCTGATTTCAGAGATGTGTGACAGCGGATAGTGGATTGGTATTGTCTGTCTACCCTGCTGTCTGTCTTGCTGGAAATCTGTTTGTTACTGTGCGCAGATTCCTCTTTGTGTCTGATTCTGTTTGATTCTGTCTGCTCACCTGCTCATCTCACATCAAAGGCATCTTATACATCTTTGGAGACATAAAGATGTTTCATTCAGCACATATGAAATTAATTGGATTCACATCTTTAATCAATACAAAAACTATGTCTTTGAAGACGGTTTCAGTGATGTTTAAAAGAAACAGGAGAGAAAGTTTCCAAGCGAGAAAGGGCTGAGGTTTCCCCTCTCCACTTCGATTTTAACCTATCGCCCCCTATAGGTGGTACATGTGTGCCACTCCTACAGGGTCATCATCCGGCCCTGTGTTCTGGCTGAAGCCTTTTCCCTCGCTCCTGAATGGTACCCCTGATTATCTCATAGTTTTGCTGGATATTCCCTCATCTCCCCTTTAAAAGGACTTCATTACTTCCAGCTCCCTAAACTTGTCAAAACCAATTTGCTTTCCTATTATTCCCTCAACAGATTTCACCATGACCCCTCCTCGCAGCCCTCCCTTTGCAAATCCTCGACCCTCTGCTTTCCACAATCGAAACTCCCAACACGACCTGTGCAACCCCAGAACTCCCACCTCCCCCATCCTGTGAGCTCCTGTGATTTCTTTTTTTTTCTTTTCTTTTTTTTTTCCAGAAACCAGCCTCTTTCCTACCACTCTTATCTGTCCAAACAGAGCGGCAAGTTTTCTTTCATCTATTGGTGAGCCTTTAGAGGAAACACAGCAAACAGTGGTGAATTAGCCCATCATACACACAATCCATTGTGCAAATGAAAGCAGTGAATCATTGACTACTAAATAAAAACCTGTCTAATCGAGATCAGCAAACCTGAAAAAGATTAGTTTGCCAGCGTGAGCAGCACTTCGACCATCATATCCTGCACAGCCTCTCACCCCCACCACGCTCCCACCCACCCTTCTACCGTCAATTAGCGCCTCAATAGTGACAACACAGAGGATCTTCATTAGTGGAGAATGCTCAATTATATCAGTTGATATTCCTTTCCAAAACTAATTATCCCAGTTGCATAGTATGGCTGACTGAGCCTGCCCTCACCCTGGGGCGCTGTGGTTACTGATGTGATTTGGTTTTGGCTCCAAAGTCTGTTCTCCTCTCTTCTCTTTTGTTACCCTTTCCCTCTACACTCATTCAACTCAGCTGCAATCCCTCTCCACAGTTCTCTATAATATAATTGACCCTCTTTTGTGTTTTTTAAATTGTTCATGATGACTTGTCATACTTCCATACTACTTTCCATACTATCCACTTTTCTGTGTATTGTATAGCGGTATCTTTTACCTCTGTGTTAAAAACAATGAGCAGAACTGTGTTAATTCTACAAAAAGCTCATTGGAGGATACCTCATTCCTTATGAACCTGCTTCTTTGTTTGTCCTGTGGGGGATAACAAAAATAGAAAGTCTGCAGCACAGCTATAGCTGAAACAGGAATGGTGCAAACGCCGTCTTCTCATGAGAGGAAACGCGGAAGGAGGTGAAAACTGCAGAGAACATATGGCAGGGATGCTAGATCCTGTATGTTGGCTCCAAGTGTGTTTACTTGGAATTTATCCACTTATGAATGGCTATGACATCTGATATATGTTGTTTATGTGAAAAATGTTCTGGCTTATTTACAATAAACTCTTTTTTCAGAAAAGCTGTCTTTTATGTCACAGATTTTCTTTCATTGGAAGTGTTTCTTTAGAATTCAAACAATTATCATATGCATCTTGCCTCTTTGTCGGATATAATATAAGTTTATGGTACACAGTGTTAACTGAGTTAATTGCTGCAGAAATGCTAAAGTGAAAACTGTTTCCCTGGAAGAAGCTACGGTGCAGGGATTAACTTTAATAGAAAAAGACTTACTCTTCTTTCATCTCAAGCACATTACCTCTGAGCTAATCGCATTGTTTTACCTTTCTTGAAAAGCTGTATTAGACACAACACTATCCAAATGTGTACACATGCTGTGAAATTTTTGGAGTCTTTGTTTTCCATCAGCTTAGGTTCCCTCTGTGGGCTCTGAGTTGCTCTCGAGCCAGGGACCAGCCTCACAGAAGGTGGGCCATTTAGTCACATTTCAAAGTAGCTGAGGCGGGGGAACACACTCATTACACATAATTCTTCTTCTCCTCTTTCAACAGGCAGCCTCTTTACTTGCCCCCTCCACCACTTCCCCTTACACACGCTCTCTGAATCTTTCCTCTTCCTTGTTTCAAAGACCAAAAGCCCTTATGGTCCTCTGTCCGGAGTCCGGAGGTAGATCATTTTAATTCTGCTTCACAGATCTTTTTCAAAAAGACCCGAGACCCGGAGACCTCAGAACCGTTGACCGTTGAGTGAACCCGGGCTAACCAGCCAGGACCCAGGCACTTGTAAACACAGCCATCATCTCACACGCTCTCATTCCCCCCCAATGCTTTTGTTCCCTCCCCACAATAGCAGAAGCATTTGATGTTGAGCATTGTGCATTCTTTCAGCACAGACGTGTGTGTTTGTTTTTGCAAACCACTGGTTATCGTCTCTTCCAAGCTATATTTCCTGTCACTTGACTGACAGCAGCTAATCAATGTTTTAAATGTAGACAGCTTGTTTGGTCATTTTGAGAGCTCACATGCAAAGCTCACTGCTGCCAAGATAGTCTGACGACTGTAAGCTGTGGTGTCCTACTTGAACAGGTTCGCCTGTGGCCAGATCTGGATTCCACCAACGGTTCATAAGTTCATGTCATTGTTTGGGAGGAGCCACAAGCCATCTGTTTGATGTCATCAACCCAATTTATGCAAGAGCAATTCCAGTACCAAAAACCGGTCAAGACAAATAAATACCAAGGTACTTTTTATTGTTATTAACTTTTTTTTTTTTAATTATTATTATTG
The DNA here is from genome assembly GCA_900302745.1 of Parablennius parvicornis. Lineage (NCBI taxonomy): Eukaryota > Metazoa > Chordata > Actinopteri > Blenniiformes > Blenniidae > Parablennius > Parablennius parvicornis. The sequence continues at coordinate 8,611 of OMNM01014557.1, read as the reverse complement.
TTATCTGTATTGACTGATCTAATCAGTGCTGGTGCAGTCTGCTGACATTATAAACAGGTCAGACAATCAATACAGCAGGCAAATAAATATCAGAAGAGAAACGCAAAGAAGGCAGGCAGTCTCACAACAAAAATATAGAGGGGTGGTTGTTTTGTCACTAGATGAGTTTTCCAGAAACCCATTAATCCTTTCACATCAAAAATGCTCTTGGGAATTGATAAATCCTCTGAGATAACGGCTAAACTCACATAAACCCGCACAAAACATATCCAGGAATATGTCAGTGTGGGGGACATTCAGTGGCATTCTCAAGAAGTGAAACCTGTCTGGGTTTATTTTAGACACAGCAGTCGACACGACTTTTTTTTTCCAACTGTCTTGTTACTTTTGCACAGCCTCCTTTAAAGGGCAGCCGACTCATCCTTTTGATGACTGACGGTCGGATTTGCAGTGATAATGTCTTCAGGTGCCAGAGGATTGGGATTAAACATACTCCAATTTAAACTGCAAAGTTGCCATGGCAATGACCTTCAGTTTTAGCTCAGGTGGCGTACATGTGGTGAAATGGTGACTGGTATAATTGTCCAGAGATGCTCCGCTTCAGCCAGGGCTTGAGCCATGATGATTGCACCTTCAAATCCTCCGTCAATTTAGGAACTATGCCCCACAATATGTCTGCCTGTTGGTGAAAAAGTGCAGGTGACATTTCAGTGACAGCCATGCAGTTGTCAAATTTGCACAGGCAGTCCCAATTGAGATGGACTGATGACCGTAACACTGTTGAACACTAAGAACTGAACCATGAGTCCTAAAAGACAAACTTTAGACACCCCCGCCTACACTTTGATCCGTCGACCCTCTATCAGCCTTGGCAAAACTTCACCTCCTATCCTAATTAAAGTGAAAGGAAAAGAGGCATTTCAAATAAAGCTGATGAGGTCTGACGTGGGGCCGCTCCTTTGGCTGTCTGCAGACGTGAGCGCCCGGAACATGCTCCGGCTGAACAGGCCTGGAGACTCACGGTTTAGGGTCAGTGTCTATCCCCATCCAGGGCAATCTGTTCACACTCTCACACCTGCCTGTCAAAGGAGAGAGCAGTAGGATGTCACAGGAGAGGGAACAGAATGGGAAATATGGGCTTTTCAAAGCAAGAAGTTGTGCAAGAATATGTTTCCATATTTTTTAAATAAAGCACAAACCCCCACAGGCACCAATAAACCAGCACACTTATTATCACTATTGACTCAAGCCAATCTCAGAGGTGCCTGTGAGGTGTGGTTGGTCAATATGAATCGTATGAGCCTGAATTAGATGGGCTCTGGTGAAGTCACAAGTGGAACTAGACTGCCTCGTAGTGGCGGCTTTGAGAACCACAAGAGCAAACACTTGAAAGGATTGTGAGCAAGCACATTCGGACATGGAGTTCACACTCGGCAAGCATTATCACGATGATTAAAACCCTCATACCGTTAAGACCCAATTTTTCTTTCACAACTGTACAATTTCTTTTTAATCTATTGTAAAGGAATGAAAAGCAGCAGTTATAGTCTGTCAAACATCGTACCAACCACATGTATAAACTCCAACCTTGTGTAAGTTACAGCAAATGGTTTCCTAATATTCACAACATAATTTTTCAATTGGTATACATTTTAGGGAACCAAAGGTGCATTTATTTCATTACAGAACACAACCTTTGGTTATTTGTCTCAAAAATAAAGAACTGTCATAAAATCTTAAAAAGGATTTCAACCAAATATGTGCTGAGATGAGAAGATATTTCCCTGCCATTCACAGTGAAGGTTTAATGTGAAGTCAGTTCAGCTTTGTGTGTGTGTGTTTTTTATTGAGAAAGTATGGCACATGGGAAGGTTGTAGGTTCAAGTCCAGGCCCAATCTTTTTGTTGAGAATTTGCATGTTCCCCCTGAGTGTGGGTGGGTTTTCTGCAGATAAACTCTCATTTTCTCCCACAGTTATACAAATATGCATATTAAGTGAGGCTGTCCAGGGGGTATTCTGTCTTCACCCATAGTTCACTTGGATTTACCAGTGACCCTGATCATCATAAATTAGTATAGAAAATAGATGAAGGGATGGGTGAATTCTCAATGCCTTTTGCCATCTTGCCAATCATTATTCGGTGGTGTTCCAACTGTAACAATCATGCCTGACGTTGCCCATCCCTCCTCTAAACTGTAAATGTAAATGCACGTCTGCCTCCTGGTGTGAGCCATTTGATGGACTGGCCACTTGCTCAACGTGTATACCCTGCCTTTACCTGGTGTTTGATGGGATTGGCTCCAGCCTCCTATGGATGAAGTGAACATGGAAGATGGATGAATGTTCTGTGTCCTTTCCGTTTTCCTTATGACACCCAGCCTGGTTATGACATTCTATAAAACTTTAGATACAAAGCTGATGTTTCTATTGCATTATGTTTGTTTAATAAGACTTATAGTGCGTAGTGGATATCATTTCAACATATTAACCCACCAGGAAATTCTCTATACCTGTTGACTAAATGTAAGGTTGAAACAGTACGGTTGGACAGACCATCATTCAATCCCATGTTGGTCTTGTTTTTCCCGTCAATGACCATGTTATATATGTTGTATTTGTGTTTTCAGAAATGTACAAAGTCAGACACAGTGCATATTTTAAACATGCCATATGTTTGACTGTTTTTGCCTACGTGTGTGTTTTAGTCCAGGCTCTTGAATGTTGTTTTCGCTTCAACCCTTTAAAATATGTATGCAAATTACAGTATTAGCCAAAAAGATTGTGTGATGTTGCAGTTAAAGATATATCAGCATCAGGTGTTCTTGAGAGTGAGCGAGTGAATGAAAAGACCAGACATTCATTATCAAGAGACTTTTATTGAATTTATTAATATGTGATCCTCATAAATGAATCCAGCCGTTTTTCCTCTGTGTCATTATATATTGTACCCTAGTATCCTATAGAACATCCTAATTGTTTAGGATTCATGCACACTTACATCAAAAAATATATTATCAACATAAACGATGCACATATCAAGTGAAAGCAAACGCGGTAAGGTTTCAGGGTGCATTTTGGATTAGAAAAACACCTGCCAGAACATATTATATTGCAGCCATATAAACATTATTTAGAACTAAAAATGCATGCACACACACCCACAGCTGCAAGTTATGGACTTAATGCACATCACAGTGTGAATTCCGGAGAAATTACAGGTAAATAATACACAATAAAAGTGTACAGGCCTCCAGTGGACCCCCCCTTGTGGTCTGCTGCTGCTGGTTTGTGTCTATACAGTAACCTCTGCACAGCAGCATCCACCACTGTTGTGTGCTCAGCTGCAGTTTATAAACTCAGTAACTCTTTAAGCAACTTCAAACACAGCAGATTAACCTCATCAGAGTAGCACACCTGGCCACAGCCATGTAAAGGGATTATTTAGATTTACAGTGCATGAGAAGAGATTTCTCTCTGCTTTCCGATTAATCTCACGCAACTTAGCGAAGTGACAGACAGGGAGAAGGTAAATGATGTAACATCCCACCATCTGAAAGCCAAATTTAGCCACATTAACATCTGTGGCATCACAACCTGTTGGGAAATACTTGGATGTTTGCACATGAAGGACGGAGACGCATTAAAACGTCTGGAGATGTAAGAGGTTTGCATGAAACTGGGATGGCAATAAACTGAAAGTGCATAGTCACCCCTTCGGTTAATGAGGAAAATAGTCTTATCTCCACCTGTTATTTCAGCGCTTCCCTCAGGATGCTCTACTTATTGGCTTAGTGAAATCCATTGAAAGATGCATCTACTTGAGTACTTCTTAATGGATTCAGGACAACAAAATCCACACAGTCACATCAGCAGCCTCAAACTCTGCATACGGTGTCTCCCTGGTGTCAAGGTTTGTGTGCAGATCAACACGGTAAATCAAAGAGAAGCAGAACGACGGTAAGTAGGATGGCATGGAGTGTGAAACAGGCAATGTGGTTTTTTTTTTTTGTTTGTTTTTTTTGTTTTTATTTGGCAAGTTAGTTGGCATTTCTGTCTGAGGTGAATTAAACCGAACCTGCTTAAAGGAAACTGTGGAACAACAACGGAAGAAGCAGCTGCAAATAGTTGAGTCCAGGCACTCGAGAGGCAAAGCTAGTGACGTTGCAGTCATCAGTGTAACAGCAGTGCACTCGCACACCTGGTGCTCTGTAGCCCTGGCTGTTGGCCTGACTGCAGAAAGACTTGTAGGAGCAGGACTTCATCACACCACCTAACAAACACACATAAATGGAAGAGAGTCACATTGATTTAGGCATACACAGCTCAATCAATACAAGGTGACGATCTCGCCTTGTCGCAGTTCAACGTAGCCTTGTTATTTTCAATGACGTTGTTGTTGCTGGCACAGCTTGTTGCAAGTGAAACCTAAACTGCCTAACGAAGAGATTTTCCTGAAGTTATCAACCACAAGTTGTCTTACAAGTTTTTTAAATAAGGTCCAAATTTTACAGGAAAGAAAAAAAATAAACGTCCTAGCTCCAGTTAAACAACAAAACGAACCGTGGGCAAAGGATTGGTAAATCTGTCTTGATGCTATGAACACATGGTGTCCTAATTAAGGATATTTCTAGAGTGGATGAGACAAAACTCTTCATTCACCCTAAAAGCCTGAGACCCCCAGCTGACTGAGATGGGTCTCCAGAAAGCAACCTGCTGTCTAGGAGATACACACACACATACACCAACAGAGTTTTAAAAGTTATTGTTGAAATATCAGGTAAACAAGTAAAAGGAAAAGGTTACTACACTGTCACAGTTGGACTCACTGTCATGGCCCACCACTGCCGCACAGGCATCAGAGTAGCTGGGGCAGGATTTGGAACCTTGTCGGTTGCAGTCTTCATTATTAGAGCCCATGCAAGTGTAACACTGCAACGCTTCACCTGAATAATATAGAGAGACAAAAACTGGTTAGAGAACATGCATAAAGGTCAATCATAACATGTTAAATTTATTGAATTTAGTGAGCTTTGACATAGTTGAATATTGACCATATGTAGTTTAGAAACATCAAAAATGAGTATAGGACAAGAATTGAGAAAATAAGTTAGGAAATAAACTATTGCTGAATGGCGAGAAAACCAAGTGACCATATTTTGAACTTCCTCATTTCTTCCAAACTTAGGTACTGTTTGAGTCGGTTTTTAGGAAACTGTCTGAAAGAACACAAGACATATCACTTCTGCTTTGAACTTTTCATATATTGACATACACACTGATGTAGTTTGGGCTTTGGTCTTGGAAACACACTTCTAATTCCCAGTTAGTGCACAAAACAAAACATACTGTCAAGAGGTGTGGGGTAACATGATCATTCAACAGAAAAGAGCAATAAGAATCATAGATTTCATGTTTCTCTGACTCTGACACATCTAGAGTGAACACTTACCCTCTCTATAAGGTTCTCTCTAATATATATATCAAGTTTATTTTTTATTCCAAAGGTACAAGTTGGTTTCTGATGTATTCTAATGTTGCTAATGGTCCTGCTCCAAACTTTTCCATTGAAACACCATACTTTGACATTTCTACACGTGATTGCTAAGGGTAACTGTTGCTCCAATCTGAGACCTGCATTACGGGATACTCAATGTAATTCAGACCCTTTAATCATGCATTCAGAGCCACTTTTAGTTAAGATCACGCCTGATCCAACC